>ML385235.1:0-25493 GCA_005239525.1 Nicotiana knightiana | reverse complement strand
ATATATTATATATATATATATATAGAAACACCTCCAAATAAAGTGAAGGCCACGACAACAGACGACATTTCAAAAGTTTTCGTTTTCTTTTCCTTTTATGTGATAATAACGACCTTAGGGCATATCTAATGTTTTCGAAAATCAACTCCATAAGGTATTCTCCATTGACAAAACCAAAACCAAAACTAAAACTGTGCGCCAATACAAGTGTCAAGAAGTGTGTACTTATTATATAACAACACCAACTACTACCCCTCTATCCCAAGTAAGTCAAGGTCGGCTATATGAATCCCCACTATCTATGTCGCTTAATTTAAACTCATCTCAATCTAATATTACATAGGATTAAAAGTAAAAAAAAAAAAAAAAAGTACTAGAAGTTCTCTATACTGTTTACGACATATAAATCTCTAATATGACTAAAAGACACCTAGCAAGCAAAGGATAAAAATCCAGATTATCCAGCAAGCAAAGGATACACCTATCCTAAGTTCCTTACATCTAGTTCAATGCAAAAGAAGTTAACTTAATGCTACACATAATGGAATTGGGTGTTTGTTAGAGTTTTGAAGGACATCTGAAATTAACTATTGCATCACCATCAAGAAACACACTCCATCAGCCCAGAATCTGTGAAGCACTATTATAATGTCACACTGTCCTAAGCACTTAGGAGTTAAGTTAACTCTATCTTGGCTAATTTTTATTTGCTACACTTATTTAAACATCAATTAAGTCACTTCTGAGTTTGTTTTCCTCACAACTGACTCAATCTTGTTGAATTTAAAACGCACAAGAAAGCTTTCAGAGAGAAAAAAGAAAAGAAAAAAGGAGACCATAATATTTTCAAGGTAAAAGGCACAAGCGAATAACGTTCCTATAGTACAATGGGTACAGCATCATACACGGAATTACTATTGTATGCAAAAAGATGAGCATTTTAGCACTGGAACTCACATTAGGAAAACTCTATAACGCAACTACAAGCAAGAACAAAAGATCAGATATGACTCTAATATCCAGAGAAAAGAAAGGATGATTTTTGAAACTATAACAGCACTTCAACCATGTCGAATAGTTTCTACAATAGCAATATAGAGGAATCCAAAAGATAAAGCCTAAACTAAATCATCAGAATTGCATGTCTAAAGCTTCACAGTTCAATTGCATCACCAAGCACGAATGAGAACACTTCACAAAGTGGAGGATACTCGACAAGTGCAATATCCGTTGCATACCCAGCAACAGGCAATTTCAAATCCCTCAGAACAGTGAATGCCTCGCCCATACGAGTTGAAGGCACTTCTTCAGCTACCGCACAATAAGGAATCCATGTGTCAGGACAATATTCTTCCCCCATTTCAATTCCCTCCTTTTTCACTGCATCAAACAGCTGCAAATGGAACTGAAGGAGAGACAAAGTTGGAGTTGGAGCAAGAAACAGAGTACCACTGTCACTCGGGAGGCTTCCAATTGAACCAAAGGACAACGGCAAAGGTTCTTGCTTGGCAGCAAAATTCTTTACAATGTTCTCAAGTTTTAGAGGATCAAAAAGCGAACTGGAGAAGAGAGTAATGTGAGGCCTAGACTCAACCTCAATAAGCTGAGTGCTAATCTGGCGCCGAGCCAATACATTCCATGCCTTTAGGACCTGGTTTTCAAGCGCAGGGTCAAAGTACAACTCAATGGCATAGCCTTGTGACATTGCCCCTAAATCAAGGTTTAAACAAACAGAAAGTAAACCAAGAAATACTTATCAGAAAAAAGAAGTAAACCAGTTACTCCCTCTATTCAATTTATGGGCAAGTGTTTGACTGAGCACGAATTTTAACAAAGAAAGAAAGACTTATGAAATTTGTGGTCTACAATAAACCATAGACATTTGTGTGGCTATAAATAATCTCACTAAGGGTAAAATGGTAAGTTTAAAGTTAATTGTTCTTAAATAAAGAAAGGTGTTGTTATTTTTTGGACAAACCAAAAACGAAAAATGAGCCACATAAATGAGACAGAGGGAGTATTCAAGAACTAATCCGGGTCTACTTTGATTTCTCAGAGACAGTAGTAACATCAGTTTCTCTTGATTCTTAATAAAGTTTGGGATCGGCTATATAACTCCTTAATAACTATTACCCCTCAGTTTAGGCCATATTCTTTCCGAATTGCGCAGAATGGTTCATATAGTTGACCCCAACTAGTTTGAAATTGAGGCATAGCTAATGTTGTAAGAAATCAAGAAATCCAACGGAACTATCACCCTAAGATAGTGACAGCAGAACAAAAAATTTACACCAATCAAAATCAATGTAGAACACCAAATACTAAAGCCCACTAATAACAATTGAAATCTCAGTTAAAAAACATAAGCAAAAAATAAACAGAAAATCAATGTGAACCAGCAAAGAAAGAATACCCAAAAACAGAATTTAATAAATACAGTTAAAAACTGAATACATAAGAATAAGCTAAAAGTAGAACATACCCAGTTGCGATGCGAGCCAGATAAAGGGGTTAGAAGAATTTCAATTTGGGAAATAGTGTAAAAATGAATTGGCCCAAAACAGAACTGAAATTAAGAGTTAAAGTGGAGGGGAAAGGGTTAGTAAAAACAAAGGGCAGAGATAGAGAAGGGTATGAAGATGGAAAGAGAGCAAGTTGAGTGAAGAAGCATGTGAGATTTTTGTAAAAAGGCTTCAAATTCGGAAGGAACATAGGGAATAAAGAGAGAGACGCAAAGAAATGATTTTTGAAAAGTGATTTCTTGACAACTAATTTCTTGGCAATACTCCACAATAGGAGACCCAAGAATGGAAAGCGATTGAAACATTGTTCGTCTCCTAGTATATTCCTAATGTCTTTATTACCCATATCTTGTTTGATATATTTTTCAACTTGTGTATAAGTAATAGATTATACTTGGCATTATCTAGTATATAAGTAATGTATAAAAAATCATGACATTAGTAATATCAAGGCTATTAATGCATGCATTAGTATGGTTAAAGATAAATTTGTCCTTAAAATCCCTTTAAGCTAAAGAATATGATGCCATTTTTATAAACAACTATTTTTCTTAAAATTATGCAATGCATTATAATTTTAATAGACCACACCAAACAGTAGATAAGAAATAATAACTGTATAACTAATAATTGCATTACTAACCCATGCATTACTAATATACCTTATTCTGCATTATTCTTATACACCCTACCAAACGACCCCTTAATATATTATAGATAGAAGGTTATAGTGCTTTTGTTTCTCCGTCGTAGTGCGTACAGCTTGTTTGGATGTTTGTTAAGCACTGTTTCAAAATGTATCCTTTTGTTTTAATATTATTTTGATGTATATTATTAAGACTATAATGTATTTATCCTTTTGTAATTACCTGTATTTACATTTAGTCAGCATTAGTTAGCATAGTTTGTTAATTAGTTTGTTACACGGTAGTTAGTAAAGTGGAGTTTTATTTTGCCAGTTGTATTCTACATGTATATACTTTGAACAGAACTCAATGAACAGATACAGAGTTTCATTCATAAGAATGAAGATTCTCGGAAGTTCTCTTTCTCTCTCCACGAGCTCTGTCTTCTAGAAGCTACTGAATCCTCCATTGGAGGAGATACAAAGTTCGATCCATATCTGTAATCTTAACATGATATCAGAGCGGTGGTTCTCTCATCAACCACGCCCTTCCTAATTCTGTTGTTTCTAACTACTGAACAATCTAGGGTTTTTTGTCAATTATTTTTGTGGAAAATCTAGATAAGATACATGCGGTGACGAGTCATCGATAAATAGAACAAATCTCAGCTACACAAAAAACTGATTCAACTGTTTCCACATAGTTTTGATGGCGATTGCAGTACAGACCGAAGAAACGACCACAACGGCAACGACGCTAGACGGTAATCGACGCAACTAGCCCTCTTTACATATATCCTTCTGATAGTCCTGGTTCCGCACTAGTTCCTGTTCCATTTGATGGAATTGGATACCGCTCCTGCAGAAGAAGCATACTGAGAGCTCTTTCGGTAAAAAAAATTAGGTTTCATTAATGGAGATAGTAAGAGGCCCGATGTAACGTCTCCATATTTTCGTCAATGGGAGAGGTGTGACGATATGGTCACCTCGTGGATCCTAAATTCTCTGTCAAAGAACATTACTGATAGTGTTGAATATGTGAATGACTCTGTTGAGTTGTGGAAGGAACTGGAGGATCGATGTGATCAGACGAATGGAGCTAAACGGTACCAAATTCAGAAAGAAATCAATGATTTGAGTCAAGGAGTGCTTGATATCACTGGCTACTACACAAAAATGAAGAAGCTCTGGGAGGAGTGAACACTCTCAGCATCAAAACTCACTGCAGTTGCGTGTGTACTTGCGGGGAAAAGGAAAACATGCATAAGTCAGAACAAGATAGAAAGTTGATACAATTTCTAGTGGGACTCAACGAAGTCTATACAATTTTTCGAGGAAGTATACACATGTTGAATCCTCTACCTTCCATGCCACATGCATTTTCCATGTTGATACAGGAAGGAAAGTAGAGGGAATTCAGGCCAAGAAATCAATTGGATGTTGATTCCAAAACATTAAATGTCATTCTAGGAGGAAGAACCTTCAAGACAAATTACTCAATTGGAGTTGGAAATCAAATTGCAAATAACAGACCTCGACCTTTATGTGACAATTGAAAATGACCTAGTCACACCAAGGACAAGTGCTATAAGCTACATGGATATCCTCAGGATTTTAATCAAGGGCCACAACAATACAAGCAGAATTCTCAAGGATACAATAACAACACAAGGTTCAACAAAGGAAAAAATGCCATGGCAAATGCAGTTGCAAAATGTAGAAAGAGGAGAAGATGTGGAACACCAAGGAGAAAATCAAAGCATGAGCCTTTCAAAGGAGCAATATGGACAAATTGTCAGCCTGCTACAACACTTTTATATTGGGAATAATGGAGAGAATTCAGCTAATGTGACTATGTCTAGCGGAGCTTCTGTAAACTTTGCAGGTATGATTGCTTGAACCTCTTCAATTGATTTTGATAATCCATCATGAAATTGTTTTAGTGCAAAAGCTGACTTATGGATAGTAGATTCTGGGGCATCACACCATATGACTTTTAACAAAACTCACCTCCAAAATATTGTAAGCCTACCATATCCTCTGTTAGTCAAACTTCCAAACGGTTATAAAGTTAAGGTAACTGAAATTGGAGATGTCCCCTTGACACCTAAACTTGTTCTATACAAAGTCTTGTCCATTCCATCCTTCAAATTTAATCTAATGCCTATCAGTTCCTTAGCAATACATCACAAATGCATTGCATCTTTCTGTAGCACTTCATGTCTACTGTAGACCCCTTCATAGAAGAGGCCTTTGGAGATTGGTAAGATGTATGATGGGCTATACTTCCTCTATTCTAAGTGCCTGAAGAAAGGTAGCCTTGCACCTAAACAAAATTGTGATCTTCCTTGTTTTTCTGTCCATGCTTATAATGTGAATACTATGCACTGTCTATCTCATTCCTATAATCCACTCCCTATTGTAAATAATTCCAATCACAATAATAGAGACAGTGCTTCTGTTTGTCTTTTAGCTCATCTCTTAGTGATAATGTAGATCTATTGTGGCATTTCAAACTTTGTCATGTACCCTTCAATAAAATGAAAGAGATTTCTACTATACCTGTAATTTTTTCTGCCAAACAACCCTTTATGTGTTACCATTTTCCCTATGGCCAGGCAATCTAGACTCCCCTTTCCTCAAAGAATAATTGACACCACTAGAATCTTTGAATACTCCATGTAGATATGTGGGGTCCCTACCATGTAGCCACACATAATAACTTCAGATACTTCCTTACCCTAGTAGATAATTATAGTAGGTCTACTTTGACCCTCCTTTTGAGTTGTAAAAGCAATGCCCTACAAGTCATAAAGGCCTTTGTGAGTATGGTAGAAAACCAATTCCAAACCAGTGTCAAATGCATAAGGTCTGATAATGGCCCAGAGTTTACTATAAATGAAGCAACTTCCTTTTATTCAAAGGGAATAAACCACCAGAAAACATGTCCTTACACACCACAACAAAATGGAGTGGTGAAAAGAAAGCACAAATATCTTCTTGAAGTGGTCAGGACACTGATTTTTCAATCTAAGCTACCATTGAAATATTGGGGAGAATGTATTCTTACAACAACCTTTCTCATTAATAGACTTCCAACTGCTCCTCTAAAGAACAAATGCCCCTTTCAACTCATATATAGAAAGAAGCCTAATTACTCTTACTTGAGGAGATTTGGGTGCTTGTGTTATCCCACTGTACCAAAGCCTCTCAGAGACAAACTTGAACCAAGAACTACCCCACATGTGTTTGTAGGATATCCTTTTGGCACAAAGGGGTATAAGGTACTAAGTCTGGCCACTAAGAAAATACATATCTCTAGAGATGTTTCCTTCTATGAATCAATCTTTCCTTTCACTTTCAATCCTTTTGTAGGAAACATTCCACCTATCTTCCACAATGTACCACCCACTGACAACCCACATTATCACACTGAATACCTGTGTATCTCACAACATTAGTGATCAGGAGAACACAAACCTTCCATTTTTTGATGTATCACTTGTTTCATCCCCATCTATATCTCCTTCATATGAGACACAGGTTCCAATTGAATACTTTCAAGATATAACATTACCTCGACACTTGACAGAGGAACCACTGGGATTTAGAAGATCTCATAGGGAGCACAAACTCCCTTCACATCTGAATGAACATGTTTGAAATATACCAAACTTAAAGCCTAACTCTAATTTCTCCCTACATGCTATGTTTTCCCATAATAATCACATTGCTTCTGATGCCCTACATCCTGATAGTCAGTATTCTGTAAAGAACATCTGTAATGATAGAGAAGCAACTTCATATGAAGAGGCATCCTTATATCCTGCTTGGCAAAGTTCCATGACACATGAATTTGAGGCATTGATGCTAATAATACATAGGACCTAGTCCCTTTACCTAAAGGAAAACAGGCTATTAAATGTAGATGAGTGTATAAAGTAAAACCTAATGTAGATGGTAGTATAGAAAGGTACAAAGAAAGATTAGTTGTAAAGGGGTATACTCAACAAGCTGGAATAGACTACACAGATACTTTTTCTCTAGTGGTCAAGATGACCACTGTCAGGTCTCTCATTGCCATAACAACAAAAAAAAAAAGAGAAATCTCACAACTGGATGTGAACAATGTGTTTCTCCATTGAGATTTTCGTGAGGAGGTGTATATGCAGGCTCCTCCAGGTCGTGAGGTACACTCTCCAGGGTTAGTTTGCAAGTTGAACAAGTCCCTTTATGGACTAAAGCAAGAAAGCAGACCATGGTATGATAAGCTGACTGAAGTCATATACTCGAGGGAATACACATATTCCATGTATGACTATTCTATATTCCACAGAAAACAAGGTTCCTCCATTGTCTTTGTAGTAGTATATGTTGATGATGTGCTGCTCACAGGGACTGATTTTGAGGAATCAACCAGCTCAAAGGTTTCCTCCATGACAACTTCAAAATTAAGGATTTGGGGCAATTACATTATTTCCTAGGGCTAGAAATTCTTTATAAGTCAGATGGCATTAACATCTCACATGGAAAATTTGTTTTAGATTTATTAAAAGAATATGAGTGTCTACATTCTCCAGCCTTGACTTCTCCCCTTGATCCTACAGTAAAGTTGAAGGCTAAAGAGGGGGTTCCATTGTCTGATCTTACCTTCTACAGGAAATTGGTTGGAAAATTGAACTTCCTTACTAATACTATACTAGACATAGCATATGGGTTTCAACACCTCAGCCAGTTTATTCAAGATCCTAGGGAGCCCCATCTACATGCAGCTTATCATATGTTGAGGTACCTGAACAAGGATCCTACTCTAGGTCTATACTTCAGCAATACATGTGATCTTTAACTGGCTGCTAATTGTGATTCTGATTGGGCAGCTTGCCCTGACTCTAGAAGGTCATTATCTGGTTATGTTGTATTTTTAGGTGGCAGTCCTATCAGTTGGAAGTCTAGGAAACCGGAAGAACTTGTTTGTTGGTGAACTTGTTTGGCTATCAAGACTACTTGAAGAACTCATTGTACCCATTTGCTAAGCTATACATGTGCACTGTGACAGCCTCTCTACTCTGCATATTTCTAGGAACCTATGTTCCATGAAAGAACCAAACACATTGAAATAGATTTCCATTTTGTGCGTACCAAGCTTCAGGAAGGCCTTATTTCTTTTCACCATATTGGCACTGGACAACAACTTGCAGATGTGCTTACTAAAGCTCTCACTGGGATCAAACATTTTTTTGTTCTTGGCAAGTTGGGTGTGATCTCCTCACATCCAACTTGAGGATGGGTATTAATACTATAATGTATTTATCCTTTTGTAATTACTTGTATCTACGCTGAGTCAACATTAGTTAGCATAGTTTGTTTATTAGTTTGTTACACAGTAGTTAGTGGAGTGGAGTTTTATTTTGCCAGCTTTATTCTACATGTATGTACTTTGAATAGTACTCAATACACAGATATAGAGTTTCATTTCGATAAGAATGAAGATTCTCGGAAGTTCTCTTTCTCTCTCCACGAGCTCTGTCTTCTAGAAGCTACTGAATTCTCAATTGGAGGAGATACAGAGCTCGATCCATATCTGTAATCTTGATATATATAATATTTGGATATGTATTGTTATCCTTTATTTCATCATGTTATGTACCAATAATATAAAGAATAAACTTAAAATATTAGAAACAAAAGAAAAGTAAGGTACTAGGTAGAATTATTATGTAAAAAAGTAAGAAAAAAGAAAAAAAGATAAAATATGATTATTTAAAAATAAGGAAGGACGATATGAGAGAAAAATAAAGTAATGACGCGACCACACCAAATCTATCGATATATAAAGTGTCATTTTATGTCTTTATGTAACTCTGAATTTAAATTATACAATAATAAAAATGTAAGTATCAATCAAAACAAATATTGTATTTAAAGTAACAATACAATACGATTCAAATAAGTTACTATTTGGATGGTTGTTACATGTTGTATTGTGTCGTATAACTTTAAATACAATATTTGTTTTAATTGTTACTTAAATTTTATTGTATCGTATCGTTAAATTCATCGTCACATAATGACAAAAAGTGCAACTTTATTTAACGACAGATTTGGTATGATTGCATCATTACCTTATTCTTTTCTCTCATCTTGCCCTTCCTTATTATTATATAATTATTTTTTCTCATCTACCCTATATTTTTATATAATAAATCTACCTTGTACCCAGTTTTTCTTTATAATGTTACAAATTTATTCTTCATATTATTGGTGCATGATATCATAAAACGATGGTAAATGATATAATCTATCCAAATAATGTATTCATAAAAAAAATACAGTACAATACAATATGATATATTATGAAACGACATATAACAACCATCCAAATAAGTTGTATGTAGTTATATGTTATTAGCACTTTTCAGAGAGATTGAGACTCAACTGTTCCATAGGTACACTACAATGGTTGTTCGAGCATTTAATAGGTACAAGAGTTAATTGAGGTGTAAAAATATAATTTGGTGCCAATTTTAAGGGGTTGTGTACGTATTTGGCCTCAATATTTTTATAGATACAAAATGAATATCTTATTTAAGAGCTTGTTCGAAAAGCCACAGCGAATTGGAGTGAATATAATTGGGTATAATTACACAATGGAACATATTTATAATTACTTGGTTGGTGAGGAATTGGGTGTAATTAGGAGAGAGTAATTACACTCTCCAATTCTCAAAGGAGGAGGGGCTTAAAGAATTTGGTGTAATTACATTATGTAATTACAAGGCAACATTTCCTATTCCATTTTTTTGTTTCAATATTATATGATTCATCAGGGAAACAAAAATGATAGAAAAGGTAGAGCATTTCTACTTCACTTCTTCCCAACGGTGTCTTTGCAATTCTCTCCAGGTAAGTTCTTTTTTCCCCCTTTCTTATTGCATATTTTCTTGATAGGTGATTCCTTAGAACTTTTTTATGTTCTTGTTACATCCCACAATTTCACACGTTAAAGTGTGTCGTGATTTAGTCGACATAAGCTCGAAGATTAAGACTATTCTAAAGTTCATGAGTGTATAAAACCATGCATAGCGCATGTTGGAAGGTTTAGAAGCTAAACAAATCGGAAAAAAAAAGTTTCGCCAAAAGTAAGTTGTGAATATTATAATATGTACTTTTGGGATGAGACTAGGGTACTTAACATGATAAGAAAGTGATGTTATGAGGTATTTTAGTCGTATGATAGTCGTGTGTTAGGTTTTGAAGTTAAACGAGTTATAAAACAAAAGTCGATAAAAGTTGTCGCAAAGTACATTCATAATTTTACTGAAAATTTGGGTCTAATGTAGCTTATCTCTCACTGTACTTGGAGATATGGGGTGATACCATACCAAATTGACGATTTACGAGTCTAGTTTTCAATGCATTAAACCGTTCATCAATACTACATCGGAGTAAAGATATATTCATATTTTTGCGAGATTGTACAAGCAGCTCCCTATAAAACCCACTTAGATGGTGGAAGCTTATCCTTTGTTAAAAAAATGGGGGGAAGACCTTCTCTATCTCAGTTTTCGACCAGAACACACCACACATCTCTCCAAAGGTTCTCTAAGAGTTCTCAAGGGTTTAAGAGTGATTTCTAAGGTAAACCACCTAAATCTAACATCAAAAAACCCATAAAGGTAGCGGAAAGTGCTCTACCGTGTTGTTGTCGCATTAAGGTTTGTTGTGAGCTAATAGGAGCTTCGATTTTGAGTTGTAGTTGTTGTTTAATATTGAGATCTTTGGGAAGATATATGTTGAGCTATTAAATAAACGACAAAGGTATGTGAGCCTATCCCTTTCTTTCTTTTGCATGATTCCGATTATACTTAATTTAAATGAACGAGCTTCCAAAGATACTTCACTCTTAGAAGCTAGCACTACTTACACTATCTCCCTTCTTATGGAATGATTGATGTTGATGTTGCTTCTCTTATTCTTATGTTGTCAAATATTGTTGGTATTTTCTGATTCTTATAAGATTCATGATGACTAGTTAGCTCTAATAATGTATACGGAGGTTACCGACGTTACATCACCCCGAATGTGTTAGGATGTGATTCCATTAGCCTATCATGCATTATATATATGTACTTATTTTACTCTACCGAGTCGCGCTATACATCCGAGTATGACACCTATTGTACGACCACTGGTCAGTTAGATTTTACGAAGCTCCACGTGACCGAGTGAATTTTTATCGAGCCTGTTATGATCAGGCACGATATGATGATGATGATGATGATACGCACAAAGGAATACCGAGCCTATATATATATACATACATACATATATGCATTTCATGTCAGTCTCCTCAGAGGTAGTCAGAAGTTACAAATTGTATCTTCTCGATCACTCTTTATATATTGTTATACGTCTCCCTCAGAGGCAGTCAGAAGTTACAGATTATATCTTCTCGATCACTCTTTATATATTATTCTTATTTATATTTTCCTACCTTACATACTCAGTACTTTATTCGTATTGACGGATCTTTAATTTGTAGACGCTTCATGTCATGCCGCAGGTCCTGATAGATAGGTAGACGAAGCTCCCCTACCAAAGTAGGCTTCCCAGTTTAGCGGTTATTGGCAAGATCCCTTTTCTGTATTTGCCATGGTCTTGGTATGCATTTTTTATAGATATTATGGGTATACCAGGGTCCTATCCCGACCATATATTATTGATGTATTCTTTAGAGGCTTGTAGAAAGTCGTCTTGTATAGAGTAGCCTTGTGTGGCTTTGTTGGCCTTTGTAATGGACCCGTTGTGTTTATATTGGCCTTCTTGGCCTTGTTGTATATATATGTACCTTGGGCCTTTTCTGCGTGCAGGTGGTTGTGTCTTTTGATCAGGTAATAACTCGTTAGAAGCATTGTCGGCCCACGTATGGTTGAGTATATTACAGGTATCAGGACTGATACACTTGGGCCTTTAGGCATCAGGTGGCGACCACACACCTCAAGGTTGGGGTGTGACAAACTTGGTATCAGAGCATGTCTGTCCTAGGGATATCTACATACTGTTTCAAGTAGAGTCTTGTTTATAAGTGTGTTGCGTGCCATACTTATAAACAGGAGGCTACGAAGCTTTAGGATGGTTACTTTTCCTTCATGTTCTAGATCGTGCAATAGAACCGAGTCATGAGGAATGAAAATTTTAAACCTAAACCTTGCTTGTCTTATAGTTGAGAGATGAATTTTCCACTAGAAGGACTATCAGTGATCCAAGGGCTGCGATAGAGATGGAGGTGGGAGTAAGCTACTCCATTGAGACAAACCTGCCTGAGGTTGTGTCCTCTATTTAGACGGACCCATAAGAGATTATGCCTGACAGATCCATCCGAGATACGAGGTGAGTCACCACTACGGGTGTCTCTAAACCTGATGGTATTAGAGGAGCCAGGAAGAGCTCTAGTATCACCAGTTTTCCGTGTGGCCCAATTGAGCGAGAAGTAAGGAGGGAAGCACAAGTGTTGACTAGAAAGTTGATCCCCAAAGCCCGTACTATGATGGCTCACCAGAGGATGTGGGTTCTTCTGAGGAATTGAGAAGTCCACGGTCTTGGGAGTCATTTAAGCAGGACTCACCAACATCCATAGAACAAGACCCAGATGAGGGTATTGGTCAGGCCATGAGGGTCAGAATAGTGGGTACTTTCATAGGACTCTCAAGCGACAAAAAACAACAAGTAGAAGGACAACATGATGGAGGACTTTCCCCACTTATGTTAGAACGGTTTGTGTCAGACCAAGGCTCTAAGGTAGGGCCATAGAAAGGTTCACATGCATCGAGACCTCAGGACCAGACTGAGTTATGATGGAAGGAATACTTACCATTTTGATAAAATATCTTTATACCCATGAGTGTGATCTTGAAATGTCATATGTTATACTATGATGATAATTCATTAGGCTTTGCCGGTAGGGCTAAAGAGGGAAAATAGTAATGTTAAGGGGAGAGACTTCATGGAATTTTCGGTTGAATGATAGTTAAGACCGTGCTTGTATTGCAATTGAAGGGTAAAGTATGAGTGCTTGACTAGTAAGGTAATAGTATGTTTAGACAAAGGTTATGTTTCCTTATAAAGGGATCAAGGAAAGGATACGTATATTGATAGTTAAAGTTTATCTAAGCAAATGTAAGTAACGAGTGTTGTGAGTAATCAGTAAGATGTAAATGGCTTATAAGCTAGAGGTGAAGTACAAGTAATGGTATGAGAAAAAGAGTACGGATTCTAAGAATTACGATGTTATATAAAATTATGAGATTCTTATGTTACATTATTTTCGAGCCCGACAATGATTAATACAGATATATAGGGTTAAAAAGATAACGTTGATACTCGATGAGTTATAATATTATAGAAGCAATAAAGGCAAACAACAAGGGCATGATAGGAAAGTATCTCAGGAAACCCTACAGTTAGAGGGTTAAGCGACATATTTATATGACGACCACAAATATGATTACCTAAGGCAGGAGGAATTAGAAATGGAAGAATATAACAGGGAGCTTTAGAACAAACATGAGGCAGAATGTTAATGAAGGACTAGTGAAAAGCCAAATGGAACACGGCAAGTAAACACAATGAAACTATGAAGAGAAATGGTGACGACAAGGCTCGAAAGTAAATTTGAATCATATGAGAGCAAGTCGTGTAGTTCTAAGAACTTACCTCGCTAGCTGACTGGACTAGTAAATTACTTAAAGGACAAGTTATAGCAAGCCTGATATAAAGGGGGAATCGCCTTAAACCACTGGTAAGCAAGTGAGGTGACTATTTAAATAGAACTTATCAGAGGTGGATATTTCAAAGACCTAAAGGTACCAATGTTAGCAAGTACCTTGAGGCAAGTTCTATACTTGGAGAGTTTCGACGGAACCTAATAGCGTTAAAATGCGCGATTTCATATAGAAAGAACAAGCAAAAGGGTGGGGGCGACCGTGGTGAGTTAATAATAATTAGAGTTTCACAAGGAAACCTCATACTACAAGATGTATAAGTCTAGGGTATCAACAAGACATATGCCGTCCCATATATCCGGACAACACGGGAATTGCCTCAACACAAGGAGCATATCTTGGAAAGTATTAAGTTGCCAAGAAAGAAGAACCATAATAGGATGTAAAGGGAGCAATTAGACCTATAAAAGAGGAGAATCCTAAAACTCTAGTGTTGAGTTACGCCCCTAAGAGGGGAGATCGACATAGTAGAACGTCTAAGCAGAAGTGTGATCCGCTTGATGAGTACAACAAGGAATACGGTTGTAAGAAAGGCAAGGATGCATAAGACTGCAAGCAAGCAAGGCAATTATGCGTGACGATCTGAGAGGAGCACGTAAATACGGATGATGAATTATTAGAAGGAAACTGAGGGACGAAAATACAACTGAATCCTTTACTTAAATAAAAGAGCATGGACCCAAGGAAACTACTATGATTGTGGGACAAGGACAAACAGGCAAGGAAAGTGGAAACAAGCCAAGAAGAGACCTAGTTACAACTAGGCCAAGAATGATGGAAGTGTCAACAAGGTAACAGAGTGGCGCAAAAAGTTTGATTTCACGACAGTACACCTACAACCTCTATAGAGTACATTCATCAAATAAAGCTGAACACCAGAGAGTGAAGTGAGCTCTAACCCGAGAATATAGAACTTAGGATACGAAGAGGAATACAAGTGGTGTTTGCAGTAAGGAAGTGAGGAATAACCACGAAAGGTGGACTAGAGAGGTCAACGAGGATACAACAAAGAGTCGAACTGTTAGTTATCACCCATCAGGCGTGTTAGTCGAAGAATGTAAAGAAAGGATGATGTTCAGATTATACACGTGAAGAAACCCCAAGACATAAGAGCTAAGGAAGATGGAGCATACTATGAGTATTCGAGAAAGGAGAACACTTGACCAAGTGGATAGAGGAAAACTACATGAATTATAACCCTCCATGAATATTACTGACATAATGTGAGTACCTTGCGCATAGAGAACAACCATATAGAGAATACACCAGGATATTTAAAATAGAGAAAATTCTATTATTTAAATGGAGAAAGACACCATAGTGATGAGTACGGTGACATAAACTGCCCAAAATTTATAAACAAGTACCCTTCAGCATCATAATAACAATAGAATCGTGGGAGATAACAAAAAACAGAAGAGACCAAGTTAAGTTGACGAGTATTATAGAACCCTAAGAGCAACATAATCAACGTTAAAATGACACCAAATGATCACGGGTAGAAAGACAAGTAAAAGCGACATTACGAATTCAGACCAAAGGAGATCAGATGACAAGAAGGGCCAAGAAGCCATGAGAGTTATATGGATAATATACGACATTGGAAATCTAAGGAATGAATTAACGGTATTGATAGTCTAATAGTAACCGTAGGACGTAAGCACGAGGAGGATGGGGGAGATAGGAGCTGTGAAGGAAAAGGGACTGTTGACCAATGAATCCATGTGAACGCATGTGGTAATAAATAACTTTTGAGATTTAAATAACGATCAAGTAAAATGTGTTAACTAGTAAAGATGGGCGGTGTTAACCTTGTAAGCAAAAGGCACCTACAAAGAATCACTTAACATGATGGTACTAGTTCTAGTATCCCGACAACCACTATTAAGAGCTCGACATGGGCATAAGTGACACAGCTCAAGGGGCCTTCAAAATTTATGCTAAGGACGTAAAATCAAAATGCATGTAGCTTAGTATTGATAGAAATTTTGCTAAATATACAACGGCAAGAGTTAAGAAGGCATAAGCCTCGGTCATGAATTGACGAGTACACGAACATTAGCTAAACCAAAATAAAATATGAGACTATGTTGAACATATGAATATCCCTGAAATGCCAAAGTTCAAAATATGCGTAACACTTTAAGGGCATACCACCTAAGAAGCTCAACCATAAGAGAAAGAGTCGACTACGAGGATAAAGAGTCCACAAGTTAAACTGTGTTAAAATTATAAAGGATTCGATCACTAAGTAAATTACTAGATGAAAAAAAGGATGAAAGAAGCAGAATCAACCCTATAATGTAACAATATCCCATAAAGATTCCTTGACACACGAATACAAGCTCGTATAGTCGTGTAAGAAAAATAGGGTAGTATGAATGGTTACATTTTGTAGTAAAATCAATGGCTTAAGCCCGTGGATTTTTACATTCGAGGACGAATGTGATTAAGGGGAGGATGTTACATCCCATATTTTTACACGTTAATTTGTATCGTGATTCAGTGGACATAAGCTCAGATATCAAGACTATTCTCAAGTTCATGAGTGTATAAAACCACACATACAACATGTTAGAAGGTATAGAAGTTAAACGAATAGAAGAAAATAAGTTTCATCGTAAGTCAAGAGGAAATGTTATAACCCTTACTATTAGGGGTGAGACTAGGGTGCTTAACATGATAAGAAGGTGATTTTATGAGGTACTTTAGTTGTATAATAGTTGTGTGTTAAGTTTTGAAGTCAAGCGGGTTATGAAACAAAAGTTGACAAAAAATTTCGCAAGTTACGTTCATAATTCCACAAGATATTTGGGTCTAATGTCACTGAGCTTTTCTCTCAATATACTTGGAGTTACGAGGTGATCAACCCACCAAATTAGAGATATACGAGTCAAGTTTCGAGCATATTAAATTTTTTATTGATACATCGTTGGTTGGCATTTTCATGAGACTGCGCGATAAGCTCCCTATGGGAACCACTTAGGAGGTGGAAGCTTATTCGTTCGTTATAAAAATGGGGGGAAACCCTTCTCTCTCTCTCATTTTTTGACCAGAACACACCATACATATCTCCAAAGGTTCTCTAGATCTCTCAAGGTTTTAAGAGGGATTTCTAAGGTAAACTACCTAAATCTAACATCAAGAAACCTGTAAAGGTAACAAAAAGTGCTTCTACCATGTTGTTGTCGCATTAAAGGTTGTTGTGAGCTAATATGAGCTTCGATTTTGAGTTGTAGTTGCTGTATAAGATCGAAGTCTTTGGGAAGATATATATTGATGTCACGACCCCAAATCCTAAGCCGGTCGTGATGGCACCTATCATGGAACTAGTCTAGCCAACAATTACTTATTGACGTAATATTTCATAATTTTCAAAACTATTTCGATCTTTCACAAAAATTTCTTTCGCTTAAGCAATTTAAAGCAACAAAATGAGTAAAACAATTTATACACTACCCCAAAAACCTGGAGTCAACCGTCATGAGTATCTACGAGGAGTACAAAATAACCCTACAACCATAATACATCAAGACTCAGAACGAGGAACTAAATACAAAAACAAGAAAATGGGGAAGAGATGTTGTGGACGCTGAACAGATACCTCGAGGTCCCAATTTCGGCTCCATACGAACGAAGAAAACTAGTNCTTGACCTCTTGCTGGTCTAGCTAGTGTCTGATCACCCTGATCGGTAGTGCGAGTCCTCATCATCTGTGAGAGAATGAAACTACAGAAGTTTAGATTTCCAGAATCAACAAAATGGCACGATAGAATTCAAGAAAATGAGATTTTTTCTAAGGGTTCTGCAGCCTCTCGAAGATAAGTACATACATCTCCATACCGATCCCCAAGACTCTACTAAACCTTCTCATGATTGTTGAGTCCTATGTAACCTAGGCTCTGATACCAACTTGTCACTGCCCCAAATAATAAGCCGGTCGTGATGGCGCCTAACATGGAACTAGGCTAGCCAACAATCACATACTGACATAATATTTTCATAATTTCCAAAATGGTTCCGATATATCACAAAAATTCATTCGTTTAAGCAGTTCACAGCAACCAAAATGAATAAAATAGTTTATACACTATCCCAAAACATATAGTCAACCGTCATGAGCATTTACGAGTAGTACAAAATAACCCTACTATCATAATACATCAAGACTACGAGGAACTAAATACAAAACAAGAAAATGGGAAAAGAGATGATGTGGACGCTGAACAGCTACCTCGAAACCCCAACTCTGGCTCTACCTGAAGGAAGAAAACTAGCGCTCGGTACCAGCACCTGTATCTGCACACATAGGTGTAGGGAGTAATATGAGTACGCCAACTCAGTAGTAATGAAAATAAAACAAGTCTAAGCAGTAAGAAACACATAAGATCAAATCATCAGTTCACAATAAGCACAACCTTTCTTTCCAACAGTATATGTATATGAAATCAACATGCTTTAAAAGACAACTTCAGTAAAATCCTTTGAAAAATGTGTTTTCCAACAATTTCATAAATAACATACCCGAAGAGTTTAGTGTAAAATGAGATAAATCATAAATAGCCCCCCGGGCCAAAACATGAATCATAAATCGCCCTTCGGGAAAATCATCACTCAGAATCAGCCGCTCAACATACCTCATAATCACTCAGTATTAGCCCCTCGGGCAACCTCACTATCACTCATGCCTGCCCATCGCTCGTCACTCGTCACTCAGCACTCGACACTCGACACTCGCACTCAGTAGGTACTTGCACTCACTAGGGGTGTGTACAGACTCCGGAGGGGCTCTTTCAGCCCAAGCGCTAATATCAAGCCACGTGGTATCTCATATCCTCACAATCAGTCCCTCGGCCTCACTTAGTCAGAAACTCTCAGTAAGCCCCTCGGGCTATTAGTAAAATGGGGTACTCGACCCAAAACATAATTTTTATAACTCAAACAGTGTAAATAAGGCTGAGTTTCGAAAACAATTAAGCATAATATGACCGACTGTAAATCATAAGTCAACACAGTGAGAAAATAGCAGTAAAATCCCCCAAGGGGTCTAAACAAGCCGGCGCAAGGCCCCAAACATGGATTTACATCCCAAATATAGCAATAGTTTTAGAACACAATTTAACATATGATTTAAGGTAAATACATAACTCAATAGTTGCCGTAGAAAGGATCAAGTCCAAATCCAAGAAAAAAAATCAGTGCACGCCACACACTCGTCATCCGGCATGTGAGTCACTCCAAAAAATAGTGAGAAAATACGAAGTCCGGGTTTCATACCCTCAGGACGAGATTTATAGTCATTACTTACCACAACCCGGCCCAAATACTAATCCGTGATGTTCTTGCCTCTCGAATTAGCTCTCGATTGTTCAAAATATAACCAAAACCATATTAACATCATCAATATACGCTAAAGGAACAAGGCCCAATCGAAAACTATTAATTTTAAAAAAAATTCCCGAAATCGACCAAACACAGCCCCTGGCCCACGTCTCGGAATTCGATAAAAATTACAAAACTGGAATCCTCATTCGCTCACGAGTCTACACATATCAAATTTACCAAAATACGACCTTAAATTCCCATTCAAATCATCAAAAGAAGTTCCCAAATTTTCCTCCCATTCTTCCCCAATTTCCACTTTGATTCCTCAAATTACATGATAAAAATCAAGACTAATTCATGAAATTAAACCAAAAGTGATTGAAGAACACTTACCACAAGAATCCCATTGAAAGTCTCTTCTAACTTCTCCTTCTCTCGAGCTCTCTAATGGTATTTTGAGTTATGGAACGACCGGCTAATCTCACTGAACGACCGCCCGGGTCGTTACATCCTCCCCCTCTTAAACAAACATTCATCCTCAAACGGGTCTAGAAACATACCTGGAGTCTCAAATAAGTGAGGATATCTGCTTCGCATCTCCCGCTCAGTCTCCCAGGTGGCATCCTCCACCGACTGTCCTCTCTACTGAGCCTTCACTGAAGTTATATCCTTAGATCTTAGATTTCTGACCTGACGACCCATAGTAACCACTAGCTCTACCTCATATGACATATCACCCTCGAGTTGAACCGTGCTGAAGTACAAAACATGAGATGGGTCACCAACATACTTTCGGAGCATCGAAACATGGAACACCGGATGAATACTCGATAAGTTGGGAGGCAAGGCAAGTCTATAATCCATCTCCCCAATCCTCTGAAGCACCTCAAATTGCCCAACGAACCGGGGACTCAGCTTTCCCCTCTTCCCGAACCTCATAACACCCTTTATGGGTGACACCTTCTGCAGTACCTTCTCCCCAACCGTGAAGGACACATCTCGGACCTTCCGGTCCGCATAACTCTTTTGCCTAGACTGCACCGTGCGAAGTCGCTCCTGAATCAACTTCACCTTACCCAATGCATCCTGAACCAAGTATGTTCCCAATAGCCTAACCTCGCCCAACTCAAACCAACCAACAAGAGATCTACACCTCCTATCATATAAAGCCTCATACGGAACCATCTGGATACTCGACTGATAACTATTATTATATGCAAACTCCGCGAGTGGCAGAAATTGGTCCCATGAACCCCCGAAATCAATGACACACACACGCAACATGTCCTCCAGAATCTGAATAGTACGCTCTGACTGCCCGTCGATCTGAGGATGAAACGTTGTGCTCAACTCAACTTGAGTACCTAACTCCCTCTACACGGCCCTCCAAAACTGAGATGTGAACTGAGTACCTCTATCGAAAATGATAGAAACTGGAACCCCATGCAATCGGACAATCTCCCTAATATAAATCAGTTAACCGCTCCGAAGAATAAGTAGTACCAATAGGAACGAAGTGCACGGACTTGGTCAGCCGATCCACAATAACCCATATAGAATCAAACCTCCTCGAAGTCCGTGGAAGACCAACTACGAAGTCCATGGTGAGCCGCTCCCACTTCCACTCCTGAATATCTAATCTCTGAAGCAATCCACCCGGTCTCTGGTGCTCATACTTGACTTGCTGACAGTTGAGACATCGAGCCACAAACTCAACAATATCCCTTTTCATCCGCCTCTACCAATATGTTATCTCAGATCCTGATAAATCTTTGCAGCACCCGGATTGATGGAATACCATAAATTATGGGCCTCAGCTAGAATCAAATCTCGAAGTCCATCCACATTGGGCACGCAAATCCGGCCATGCATCCTCATGACCCTATCATTACCAATAACCACATCCTTGGCATCACCGCGATGGACCCTGTCCTGAAGAACGAGAAAGTGTGGATCATCATACTGGCGTGATCTAATCTGATCATAAAGAGAAGACTTTGAGGCTACACAAGCCAATACCCGAGGGGGCTCTGATAGATTAAATCTCACCAACTAACCCGCTAAAGCTTGAACATCAAGTGCTAAAGGTCGCTCTGCTACTGGAAGGTAGGCTAGACTCCCCAAACTCTCTGCTCTACGACTAAGGGCATCGTCCACTATATCGGCCTTCTCCGGATGATATAGAATGGTGAGGTCATAATCCTTGAGGAGCTCCAACCATCTCCTTTGATGCAAATTCAAGTCCTTCTGCTTAAGTAGATGCTGCAAACTACGGTGATCAGTGAAAATTTCACAATGAACTCCATACAAATAATGACGCCAAATCTTCAAGGCGTGGACAATAGTTGCTAACTCAAGATCGTGCATTGGATAATTATTATCGTTCACCTTCAACTGTCTGGACGCGTAGGCAATCACCCTACCGTCCTACATCAAAACTGCTCATGACCAACTCTCGAGGCGTCACAGTAAACTGTATAAGAACCTGAACCCGTAGGCAAAACCAGCACCAGAGCTGTAGTCAAAGTTGACTTGAGCTTCTGAAAGCTCTCCTCACACTCCTCAGTCCACCTGAACTGAGCACCCTTCTGGGTCAGCCTAGTCATAGGTGCTGTAATAGATGAAAATCCCTCTACAAAACGACGATAGTACCCTATCAAACAAAGGAAACTGCGAATCTCGGTAGCTGATGATGGTCTAGGCCAGCTCTGCACCGCCTCTATCTTCTTCGGATCAACCTGAATACCATCACTGGACACCACGTGCCCCAATAACGCTACTGAATCAAGCCAGAACTCACACTTTAAAATTTGTTCATACAACTTCTTCTCCCTCAAGGTCTGAAGCACAACTCTCAAATGCTGCTCATAATCCTCCCGAGATCGGGAATACACCAAGATATCGTCAATAAACACGATGATGAAGGAGTCAAGATAAGGCCGGAACACATTGTGCATCAAGTGCATAAAGGCTGTTGGGGCATTGGTCAGCCCGAATGACATAACCAGAAGCTCATAATGACCATACCTAGTCCTGAAGGCAATCTTCGGGATGTCGGGCCCCCGAATCTTCAACTGATGATAGACAGAACGCAAGTCAACCTTGGAAAATACCCTGGAACCCTGCAACTGATCAAACAAGTCATCTATATGAGGCAAGGGATATCGGTTCTTCACTGTAACCTTGTTCAGCTACCGATAATCAATACACATATGCATAGAACCATCCTTCTTCTTCTTCACAAACAACACCGAAGCACCCCAAGGTGACATACTAGGACGAATAAGATCCTTATCTAGGAGTTCCTAAAGCTGCTCCTTTAATTCCTCCAACTCCATTGGTGCCATACGATAAGGTGGAATAGAGACAGGTTGATTGTCTAGCACCAAGTCAATACCAAAATCAATGTTCCTGTCAGGTGGCATGCCTGACAGGTCTGCAGGGAACACGTTTGGGAAATCACGAACCACAGGAACCGAATCAATAGCAGGAGTCTCACCACTGACATCCCTCACAAAGGAAAAATACGATAAACACCCCTTTTCAACCATACACTGAGCCTTCAGGTAGGAAATCACCCTGCTAGGCACATACTCAGAAGAACCTCTCCACTAAACCCTCAAAAATCCTGGCATAGCTAAGGTCATGGTCTTAGCGTGAAAATCAAGAACAACATGACACGGAGATAGCCAATCCATGCCCAATATCACGTCAAAATCAACCATGCTAAGTAACAATAGATCCACTCGGGTCTCCAGACCCCCAATAGATATCACACATGACTGATGCATATGGTCTACAACAATAATATCGCCCACCGGAGTCGACACATGAACCGATGTAACTAGAGACTCACAGGGCATATCCAGAAAATGGGCAAAATATGATAAAATATAGGAATATGTAGAACCAGGGTCAAATAAAGCCAAAGCATCTCGGCGACAGACTGAGACAATACATATGTGATCACTGCATTAGAGGCCATAACATCTAGCCTGGCTGGAAGTGCATAGATACGAGCTAGCCTCCACCTGCACGACCTCCCCCTCTAGGGCGGCCCCTGGCGGTCTGGCCCCCACCCCACCTGCCTGGGCGGGTGGTGAGGTAACTGGAGCTGAAGTCGAGGGCTGGCCCCTCTGTTGAGAAGAACCACCAAAATGACGGGGACACTGCCTCCACATGTGCCCAAACTCTCCGCACTCAAAAAAACTCCCTAGAGTTGGAGACGGGGACTGATAGAAACCCCTGGCACCAGAATGGCCACTAGAAGAATCATGCATAGAGGAACTCTGAACTGGGGGTGCTCGAGGTTTACTCTGGGATGGAAGGGCACCGAATTAAGAACGGCCCGACTGAGACCTGCAGGGACCATGCCCCGAAGATGCACCACTATAGGCTGCGCGGACTGACTGAGGAGACCTAAATGAACAGCCTCTACCATGCTGAAACTGCCCCTGGAAGGAGCACCAATAGAACCACCCGATCCATGAGGTCTCTTGGCCTCCCTCTCCTCCCGCTCCTGGCGGATAACCGACTCAATATCTCGAGCAATATCAACAACCTGCTCGAAGGTAGCACCTGATACCCTCTCTCGAGTCATAAAAAGGCAGAGATGATAAGTGAGGCCATCCACGAACCTCATAATCCTCTCCCTATCGGCAGGAACCAACTCGGTGGCATGACGAGCCAACTCTGAAAACCGTATCTCATACTGCGTCACTGATAGCTCCCCCTAACGCAGCTGCTCAAACTGCTTGTGATGCATCTCCCTGTGAGACTGGGGTACATACTTCTCCAAGAAGATGGTGGAGAACTGCTGCCAGGAGAGGGGTGCTAAACCAACAGTCCTATGCCTCTAGAAGGATTCCCACCAAGTAAAAGAAGCCCCAGAAAAGTGAAAAGTGAAAAGTGAAAAGTAGCAAACGAGACCCCACTGGTCTCTAAAATCATAGTAGTACGAATCATCCTCTGGCACTTATCCAGAAACCATGGGCATCCTCGCCCTCAACACCATTGAATATCAGAGGCTGAAGTCTACTAAATCTCTCCAATCAACGCTTCTCATCATCTGGCATAGCCAGAACCACGAAGTCTTGAACTGGGGCAATCGGCTGGGCTAGAGCTGCCCCCGGTGTCTGAAGACCCTGAGTAACCTGCTCAGGTGTCCGGGCAGCTGGAGTCTGATTGCCTCCCCCGTCTTGAGAAGTAGCAGCAGTAGAAGACGTAACAACTGCCTGAGCAAGGGTGGTACATATAGTCAAGATCTGAGCCAAGGTCTCTTGAAGACCCGGAATAACAATAGGCACCACCGGTGCTTGAGCCTGTCCTGTTGAAGCATCTGCGGCGGGGACCTGATCCTGAATGGTAGGTGGACCCTCTGGTACTTCCCCGGCTGCTGCACGGGCTGGTCCCCTACCTCTACCACAACCTCGACCCCTCGCTAGTCTAGCTGGTGGCTGGTCACCCTTATCGGTAGCACGAGTCCTCACCATCTGTAAGAGAATGAAACAATAGAAGTTTAGATTTCCAGAATCAACAAAATGGCACGACTAAATTCAAGAAAAATGAGATTTTTCCTAAGGGTTCTGCAGCCTCTCGAAGATAAATACAGACGTCTCCGTACCGATCCCCAAGACTCTACTAAACCTGCTCATGACCGTTGAGTCCTATGTAACCTAGGCTCTGATACCAACTTATCACGACCCCAAATCCCAAGTCGGCCTTGATGGTGCCTATCATGGAATAGGATAGCCAACAATTATATACTGACATAATATTTCATTATTTTCAAAACTAGTTCAATCATTCACAAAAATTTATTTCGCTTAAGCAGTTTAAAGCAACAAAATGAGTAAAACAGTTTATACACTACCCCAAAAACCTAGAGTCAACCGTCATGAGCATCTACAAGTAATACAAAATAACCATGCAGTCATAATACATCAAGACTCGGAACGAGGAACTAAATACAAAACCAAGAAAATGGGGAAGAGATGTTGTGGGATGCTGAACAGCTACCTCGAGGTCCCAATTCCGGATCCACACGAAGGAAGAAAACTAGCACTCGGTACCAGCACCTGTATCTGCACACAGGAGTGCAGGGAGTAATGTGAGTACGCCAATTCAGTAGTAATGAAAATAAGTCAAGTCTAAGCAGTAAGAAACACATAAGATCAAATCATCAATTCACAATAAGCACAAACCTTCTTTTCAACAATATATATATATATATATATTGTT
>ML385234.1:7195-62620 GCA_005239525.1 Nicotiana knightiana | reverse complement strand
GAGAAGAATGGCCAAATTTCCCGTTTTTAAAACATTGCACTGCCTCCAGTCCTTCCGCACCTGCGGTGACTACGCCCGCAGGTGCCACCAAACTCTCGCACCTGCGACTTCCTCCTTCCCCAGTCAGCTCCGCACCTGTGCCTTCGCAGGTACGGAAAAAAACCTCTCACCTGCGGCCCCCATCCAAGCCACCCCTTTCCGCTTCTGCGACACCATAGCCGCATTTGCGGTGCCGCACCAGAGGCCAAAATCTCGCAGGTATGGTCCCACCAGATGACAGCAGCCTCAGCTTTCTCTCAACTCCAAATTTTATCTATTAACCACCCGGAATCCACCAAAGGCCCCGGGGACCCCGTCCAATTACCCCAACCTGTTCCAAAATATAATGCGGACCTGCCCGATGCCTCAAATCACATCAAATAACATCGAAACAATGGATCGCATCACAATTCAATCTTTATGAACTTTGAAATTTCCAACTTCTACATTCGAATGTCAAAACCTATCAAATCATGTCCGATTGACCCCAAATTTTTCACACAAGTCACATTCAACATTACGGACCTGCTCCAACTTTCGGAATCGCATTCCGACCCCGATATCAAAATTTCCACTTCCGGTCAGATATCTCAAAAACCTTCAAATTTCTATCTTTAGCCAAATGACTTCAAAATAACCTAAGGACCTATGAATTCACTTTCAATCGCGCTCCCAACTTCCAAAATCACCATACAGAGTTATTCCCAGATTTGGAATCTCAAACGGACAGCAATATCACTGAAATGCACTTCAACCCAGACTTATGAAGTTTCTTCTAAAATGCTGACTTCTACAATATGCCCTGAAACGCTCCCGGGTCGTCCAAAATCCGTTTCGAACATACGCCCAAGTCCGAAATCATCATAACAACCTGTTGGAACCTTCAAATCCTGATTCCAAGGTCGTTTACTCAAAATTCCAAGCTTAGTCAATTCTTCCAACTTAAGGATTCCGAAATGAGCATTTTCTTTTCAAATTGATTCCGAACTTTCCGAAATTCAACTCCGACCATGCCTACAAGTCATAATATCTGAAACAAAGCTGCTCATGGCCTCAAACCACCAAACGACGCGTTAGATCTCAAAATGACCGGTCGGGTCGTTACAATCAAAATAAGTCAAGATTCCTTGTTAAACCTTTTCAATTGTTCAAGTACATGTCGGGATTTTTTGCCATTTATACAAACTTAGATCCAAAATTCAACTAGTTGTAATGGCACCTAATGCAACCCTCTAGGTAAGCCAATTAACAACTATCCAATTTCAATGAAATTTAATAAGACAATTAAGTGAAAGAAAATATCTAAATCATATACATTTCCCAAGGACTGGTAGTACAAATCATGAGCTTCTAAGATTAAAATTTACAAAGCTGGTATGAAACAAATACATCATATGTTCGAAAGGTATATAAACATATTCTAATAATCTAAGGTACCATGAACAAGAGGCAGCTACAACCGGAACGCAGGTATGGCTTCACTTCCAGCTCCCGTTGATCAAAGCAACATCAGCATCCAACGTCTGCATGCAAGGTGAAGAAGTGTAGTATGGGTAAAACTAACCCCATATATTCAATAAGTAACAAACCTAACCTTAGGTTGAAAGTAGTGACGAGCTGGAACCAAGGTCGGAGTCCAACACCAATAGCCAACAACAGTTCATAACAACATAATAAAAGTGATAAAAGAAGTAATTAAAATATGGAATACTCAGCCTATCCCTAATTTCCCAAAAAAATATATTCGCTTTTTAAGTATATCAGTGAAAATCCAAATCCTTTACGAAAATTGTCAAAAATATGAGTAAATTTGAAAACAATAATTTTTCCCAAAAATCCTTTTAACAATAAATAAGATGTTCCATTTTTTTCCAGGTAGCCATTGTAACATATATCACTATGCTCATTTGTCAATATGAGTGAGAAGTCATGAATGACGTGATACCATACATCATGAGGAATAAATGCATCTCTATGTTTGTATGTCATATGTACATGCCAATGCCATGTACCTCAACAATGAACTCATGTACTCACACTTTCGGAGTACTCAATCACACTGTCTCACAATTTCCACTCATCATGCTCAATACTCAGTATTGTGTATGGAAAATCCGGCCCAGGGAAGATCCATCCCGGAATATATAGATCATCTGACCTTCAGTCACTCAGTACTTAGTAGGGCCAAATCCATCTCATGGGGAAGATCCATCCCCAGGTATATAAATGTTTCGGACAAGATCCATGTCCAGGGAAGATCCATCCCTCAATATAATCAACCTAGCTCACTGGGGGGGGGTGTAGACTCCGGAGTGGCTCATTTAGCCCAAGCGCTATATCAAGCCAATCATGGCACAGATCAATATAACATGTTGCAACGTGCAGGAAGATCCCATAATATAATCAATATAACATGTTGCAGTGTTCTCACACTCAGACCCTCGGCCTCACTCGGCCATCAATCTCTCCAGTCTCTCGGGCTCACAATGCCATGAAACTAGCCCAAAATGATGATGTGATGTGTCAATAAATGGTACAGAGACTGAGATATAATATGCATATGAATGCATATGACTGAGTATGTAATGCAGTAAAACTAGATAATTCAACAACAGAAATGACCTTTGTGGGTCCCGATAGGATAAGCATGTATCCTAGACATGGTTTCTAACATGTATCATAGCTCAATATCTCAAGAATATAGAAGTTTCATTGTTACATGTAAGACCAGGTAACTACATAGTACCACTGAAATAATGAAATTACAATTTAAACGGTGCACCCCACACACCCGTCACCTAGTATGTGTGTCACCTCAACACCAATCGCATAACACGTAATTCTTGGTTTCATACCCTCAGCACCAAGTTTAGAAGTGTTACTTACCTCGAACGAGCCAATCCCAATACCGAGCAAGCCAAGTGATACTCAAAAAATTCCATCCCGCGCGTTCTTACCTTCGAATGGCTCAAAAATAGCCAAAAGCAACTCAAATACATCAAATAATGCCAAAGGAGACAAACGCAATCGATAAAAGTCGAATCTTTAATCAAAACCCCAAAATCGATCAAAAAGTCAAACCCGGGCCCGCGCCTCCGAACCCGACAAAACTCACAAAATCTGATAACACATTCAATTATGAGTCCAACCATACTATTTTCCCTCAAATCTGACTCTAAATCGATGTTCAAAACTCAAAAATTAACTTAACGAAATTTTAGACAAAACCTCCAAATTTCACTTTGAAATCATCAATCAAATGCCAAAAATGAAGATGGATTCATGAAATATAACCAAAATCGAGTATAAAACACTTACCCCAATCATTTTGGTGAAACTTGACTCCAAAAATTGTCCAAATCCGAGCTCCCCAACTCAAATTATGACCAAAGGAACAAACCTTCGACATTAAGTATTTTCGCCAAGCTATTCTGCCTCGTTTTGTGTGTTAAATGATCCCGAAACTTACTTTTGATGTCTCCAATATATTTCTTGTGAAATTTCAGTCAAGTTAGACTTTGAAATTACTCCGTTTGACCTTATAATAAAGGACATATGTTGGTTTCAATATTTGAAAATAATGCAGATTTTTAAATACGACGTCAGTGGCAATTTCGTAATTAATCTCTAAAAAAATCTGGCAACCTAATTTTTTGTAAAATGACCATAAAATCCTCATATGATGTCCAACTTTAATGATTCTTTTTGTTACGGATCTTTAATTATGATACGGATCTAATGCTTCAATCGAAACAGAAATCGAAGCTTATTTGTTCAATTTGGTTCCATTTATGCTTGAAGAAACGACGTCGAATCATAAAAAAAATGAGTGCAACACAACCCAAACCTATCTGAAACTCACCCGAGCCCCTAGGGATCCCGTACAAACATATCAACAAGTCCCATAACATAACACAGACTTACTCGAGGCCTCAAATCATGCATAACAACATCGAAACGACGAAACGCACCTCAAATCAAACTTAATGAACTTTCGAACTTTTGACTTCTTAAAACTCACGCCGTAACATATCAAATCAACTCGGAATGAACTCAAATTTTTCACACAAGTCCTAATACATCATACGGAGCTATCGTGCCCCCAAACTACCGAGCGAAGTACAAATGCTCAAAATGATCGATCGGGTCGTTACATTCTCCCTCACTTAATCATATATTTTTCCTCGAACGTGCCAAGAGTTGTTCCTAAGCCATCAAACAACCATGTAACATTAACATGCATATAACTAGGGGTGATCCCACGTCACCCTATTCCATATAGGCCCGACCACACAACATACATATGATCATTACTTCAACCTTAGCCCGTAAACCTTTGAATCCAATTTTCCAACATTCGAAATTTCCTATAAGACCCAAATCTCGCATCTATACACTGTATAAGTCTGAAAAAGTTGTACCAAACCATAACCATAACCCAAGAAACAATCATAGGATATACCACATAACTCAACTACCCATAGCAAAAATTCAGATCACAATAGCTACTCAAAACAACCCAATTCAGTAATAAACCTCATATCAACTAAAATCTTGTTTTGAACCTTTAAACACTGCCAATGATGAAAGAATAACACAGAAACTTGTAACCACTTATCAGCCCAACAAGTCATGGAACTCTCCCTCATTCGACAAGAACTAAGCCGACTTCTGATATTATCCTCCATACATGCTGTAATCATATTTGATAGTATCCATTCTAGGTCGTCGTAACACCGGAAGACTGCGCCGTTATTAGTTATTATAAAAATGATATAATTTCATCCTACACAACCACTCTAGTGACATGTCACATCAATACAATCTAAAGCCACAACTCCTGCAATCCATGCACCAATAAATAATATTCCAAATGTACTCAATCATGGAAAATGACTCGAACGAGAGGACCATCCCGCAAGTTCATCAAGTACCACTACAACCGAAATGCTACGAACCCATCACACCTGTTAGAACAAAGAAACATGAATCTAACACAAAGGTTCATCTCCCGACATAACCCAGTTGCAATGTGTGACCTCATCCATACACTGGTCCATATGAAATACCTCAAGACACAATGCTCAAAATCAACAATGACACGCAATTTGACATCAAGTACCCAAGATGCATGATCATAACCATGGAGAAGCAATTAACACAATATATTACAATCCAGATTGACCATAACTAAGGCGCAATCAACCATTCCAGATCCCAATCACCATCTCGCTCGAATTTCGCTATAAGGCTCAAACAGAACTGCACAATGTGTGCATATAACCAACGAATCACAACCCTTCGTAGCATGGAAGAGTAACACATGAAACATATCCGATACGAAAAAAATTAATTCTAACTAAATGACTCATCCTTCAACAATAGCAGTTCGGAGTTAAAAAATCCTACCTGGTGTAGAATACACATCCTCATTGGGCCTACCAATGGCCCCTAAATCAACTCTGGCCATCCCCGAATGGACAAATACCCCTCCAAATGTCCACAACGACCTAACCATAACACATACTATCATCTGGTTAACTTTGGCCATATTTTCAAAGTCCACAACCACGAAACAACCTGCTTCTAGGAACTCTAATCTCCAAATCCATAGAGCACACAAATCACCATATATGATCCTAATTCCACTGCCCGAATGTCTAACACATCTCTCACAAATGATCATCCCATGAAGAAATACTTCTATAGTTCTCCCTTACCACATAGTAAAAATCTGAATATCAGCGGTCGATCAACCAGGGGGTACTGCAACACCAATGAAGCATCCGCAAGTCAAAATACAATGCGCCTTCTGAAATGTGCACCATTCTCCAGCAATTCCAAGTAGTAAATCATTCATCTAGACATCTGAAATCGTCCATGTTATCTAGGAATTCATGACCTTCCTTTCAAAACTGAACCGTGAACTTGTACATGCAAATATCAATCCCACACGACATCGCTTTTATCATGCCATCATATGAAAAGAACGAGAATATTATAATCACTCTAAGTCACAAGTAGAATACATATCCAAACAGATAGAAACCTTCCATTTAATCCCATCTAGTAGGAAATCACAATACTCAACATGCTCTTCTCGCCAGTAGGAAATATCTACCTCGAACCGTGATATAAATCATCGAGAACTCTTTGGAAGTCCATTTGCACATAACCAACCATCAGAACTGAATCTCTCTAACTCCACCAAGTCATGCAGGTTGCCAAAACCCAAGAGCATTGCCACAAATCACCTGTAGGGACTCACCACATCATATGTACCTAAAGAACCAATCATACCCATTACCGTGTTGATCCAACCTACTACCAAACTGTCTTATTTCTCCAAGTTCCTTTTGAATTACTCTAAAGGTGACACCTCTCCTTGCCAGAACACTATGATCCTTAACCATAACTCACCCCACGATATCCTAGAATAAAATCACACCGCCCTAAAGCTCATAAGCTGCTGAATTCTTTATTAAGCACCCCAAAGCACCACAATTGATACACCCACTCTGAAGAGACCTTATGTGAACCTTCCTGATATTGAAATGTATAATCCATAATGATATAGAAATATCACGAGTGTTGACACCATCCAATGTAAATCTCATATTATAATCACATACAAATCCTGATAATTCCTAGTTGCTACATATAACTCCTGAATCCATTAGAACCTTCTCGAAGAAATTCACTCTGCTCAAATCTCAATTGCACCGCCCAAAGAGGCTATACGACCTATGCCACATTAGCACGTCGAAACCCAAAGAAGTAACCCACACCTCTAAGCAACCGAGCAAATTCCTACCTCATGGCACTACATCCTTCACAAATAACAACTCAATCATTCCATGATTCCCATATACCCACAAAGTGTAATCATGCATCCAGAAACTTCCTTGCTTACGTCATCCTCAAAATCAACGTCTGCAAGTCATAATTGATCCACAAGTATGCCTCAGACCGAAACCAATACAACATATAACCGTGCAATCAACTCGCCGATAGAAGACTCCCTCAATTGGCTCAAAGACATGGAATAAAACATTGGATAACTTACAATGACCATATCCTATTAATGACATAATACAGCGGTGAGATTCAACTAAATCTTATATAAGCCCATGTAACACAAACCATCTAATACCTCAAATCATCTGCAAATGTCGCATTCATCCTCGTGACGGTTAGGTCAACTATTACAACTGATCTGAACTCAAATCGCACAAACATAACCCACTGGTAGAAAAGAAAGCCTCCACACAACATCATAAAAATCACACATCCGTAGATTACCTCGCAGGTTATAACCCACCTACTTAGCCTCAAACTAACATCTCTTTATACCCTTTCACAGCCACAACTACTACGCAATCACTTAATCTTCCTGAATCTGAACCCATCAACAAGACTTGAAAATCTACTTCGTTCCACAATTAGACAATCATGAAAATCTTCCAAGACACTCATAACTCAAGACTATATGTCATACCAAGACAGAAATCAAGCACATAATAGTCCTTTCTACATCTCAAGAAAACTTTTCTCGTTACATTCAAACCATCTGAACACATCTCGTAGTCACATCATACTCATCCAGCCATCCATCCAGCCACGAATTCCACTCATAGGGACACTACTGTACATATAAGTCCAAAAACACATGCTCAAACAACCAAAATCCCCGTGCTCAAGCTACAGTCAAAACTTGACCTCAAGTCCTCCAGATTGGCCTATCATCAAAATATCAAAATCACATCTCACACCTCATCCATGGAATACAAGCCGTCGATGCACAACCGATATCGAGCGCTAACATGCGCATACGAATGCGTGGAAGGAATTCAAAGAGTTACGATTTCAGTTGAATCAACCTCGCACGATAAGGAAAGAATGATGGGAAGTATATTCTAAATGCATTGTAGCCTCTCGAAGATAGGTATGGACATCATCATACCGATCCGCAAGACTCTACTAGACACTTACTCATAACTTATAGAACATATGAACCTAGAACTATGGTACCAACTTGTCACGACCCAAAATTCAACTAGTCATAATGGTACCTAACCCAACTCGCTAGGTAAGCCAATTAACAATTATCCAATTCCAATGAACTTTAACAAGACAATTAAGTAAAAGAAAATATCTAAATCCTATACATTTCCCAAGAACTGGTAATACAAATCATGAACTTCTAAGAATAAAATTTATAAAGCTAGTATGAAACCAATACAACATCTATTCGAAAGGTATATAAAAAAATTCTTATAATCTAAGGCTACCATGAACAAGAGGCAGCTACAACCGGAACGCAGGTACGTCTTCAATTCCAGCTCCCGACGATCACAACAACATCCAAAGTCTGCACGAAAGGTACAAAAGTGTAGTATGAGTACAACCAACCAAAAGTACTCAATAAATAACAAACCTAACCTTATGTTGAAAGTAGTGACGAGTTGGAACCAAGGTCGGATTCCAACGCCAATAGCCAACAACAGTTCATAACATGTAACAACCTAGCCGTTCGTTCCGAGAGTTTAGCCTGTTTCCCCAATTTCAGCTTCATTGCTTGTGTGGTTCATATATTTTGTGTGGCATTGGGTTGGTTGACTCAGGTTCAGAGTGGTCGTGGTGAGAATTAAGGCACTTAGCCTCTAAAATGAGCTCAATAATTAGAAAAGTCAACCAAAATTGACTTATAGGTAAACGACCCCGGAATGCAGATTTTATGGCTCAGATAGCTTCGTTAGGTGATTTGGAACATAGGAGTGTGTTCGAAATGTAGTTTTGAGGTCCAGTGTAGAATTAGGCTTGAATTGGCGAAAGTTAGTTTTTGACGATTTATGGTCGGCAGTGGAAAATAGGCTATCGGCTTCGGAATGGAATTTCGGAAGTTGGAGCAGGTTCGTAGTGTCATTTTAGATGTGTGTGCAAATTTTCATATCATTCGGACGAAGTTTGGTTAGTTTCGACATCGTTGGTGAATTTCGGAAGTTTGAATTAGGCTTGAATCATGGGTTGATTTAGTGTTTTGATGTTATTTTGGGTGTTCCGAGAGTTTGACAAATCCGGGTGATCATTTATGACTTGTTTGTAATTTTGGTTGGAGTCCCGAGGGTCTCGGGTTCAGTGCGGATGGGTAACGGCATAATTTTTAGCATTTTGGAGTTGCTAGTGGGAAATTTCTGGTGTTTTTGCACCTGCGGATGGGGAACCGCAGATGCAATCCTGCAAAAGCGGACAGGGCTCCGCATATGCGGAAGTTGGCTGGGTCAGCAAGGTTGCAGGTGCGAGACTTGGACCGCACATGCGGAGTCGCAGGTGCGAAGGATTTGTCGCAGGTGCGGAAATCCGGACTCAAGTCATTTTCGTAGGTGCACACCTGGGACCGCAGGTGTGAGTCTGCATGTGCGAGAAGAGGACCGCCGGTGCGGTCATCGCTGGGCAGAACCTATAAAAAGAACCCGTAGCGAATTTTGGCCATTCTTTCACCATTGTTGTTCGGGTTTGAAGCTTTTGAAGGGTTTTTGAAGAGGACAATTAATAGTTCTTCATAGAGGTAAGGATTTTGGACTTAAAACTCATTTATATGTGATTAAAGGTCGGATTAGTGGAGTATATTTGGGGAAAACAGTGCTAAAATAGGTAATTAGGGCTTGTGGTTTAGAGACCTTAAAATGGAAATTTGAGGGGACATTTGGACTCCGATTTCAGTGTTCTTGGTATGTATAAACTCGTGGGAAGATAAGGATTTTTTTGGTGTAAATTTCACCGAGTTCCGAGACATGATCCCGGGGGTCGAGTTTGACCAATTACGGGATTTTTGAGTATTTTGATAAATTTCAATTAGGGTTCATTACTTGGCATATTATAATTATATACATCTGATTTTTGATAGATTTGGAGCACCCGGAGGCCGAACTTAGAGGAAAAGGCACTGCGGAATAGTATTTTAGCCAATTTTGAGGTAAGTAACGTTTCCAAACTTGGTTCTGAGGGTTAGAAACCCCGAGATAAATGATTTAAGACTATAATAGAGGTGACACGCATGCCAAGTGACAGGCGTGCGGGCGTGCATCGAGTATTTTGTGGCCTGGCTTATCCCATGGCACCGCTTAGTGATTATTCCCTGATGATATATGTGCTTCTATTAATGTGGTAAATGTGAACTTGATAGAAATCATGTTAAGTATAAATGCTAGGCTTCACGCCAAAGATGCTGAGACCCGAGTGATCGTATATTACTGTCTCATTTTGTAATTATTTGATTTCATATACTCAGTCATGTTATAGTATATCACTTTATACCTCAGTCTCGGTATTGTTAATTATATGCATGTTTATCATTGTTTCAGGTTGATGGATGCATCAGTGATCCATGTGAGTGAGACTGAGGAGAAATGACTGAGTGGAGGCTGAGAGCCTATTACTGATACAGTTATGAGATCGTACTGCATACCACATAGATACCTAAATCATGCCTTTGTTGGCTTGATATAGCGCTTAGTCCACTAGGGCCCCACCGGAGTCTTTACACCCCTAGTGAGCGCGTTGATGTTGAGGGATGGATTTTCCCTGGGCGTGGATCGTGTCCAAAGTGGATGTTATGTGAGGGATGGATCGTCCCTGGACATGGATCTTGTCCGAGTGTTGTATTCTGGAGATGGACTTTCTCCGCGTGGCTGGATTGGCCTTTTTCCTCAGTACGGAGTGACTACGGTCGCCAATGATTATGTACATTCCGGGATGGACTCTTCCCTGGGCCTGAGAGCCATATAAGGTACTGAGTGGACTGCTGTGTGAGGGTTGTGAGCACTATGTGCATAGCCACACTGGTTTCATACATATATTTTATGATGGCATGTAGAGTATACTGGCATACTTGTCATATTTACTCATTCTGATAAACTATTAGCATGTCTAATTAAAGTATATATATTGCTTACTTAAATTCTGAGGTTTTGTCCGTCACTATACCTCAGCCCATAGTCTGGGTTCGTTACTTCTGAGTTGGTGTATTCACGTTATTCCCTACACCTTGTGTGCAAATCCAGGTACACTTGGACCCAGTAGTGGATATTGAGCAGCTGTCAGAGTTTTCATTGGAGTTGTCGAGGTAGCAGCTGGCGATCGCGACCTCGCCTTTTCTTCCTTATTCCACCTGTTGCACTTATTTTGAGACTATGTTGTCTCTTTCTTCCTTCTTTTTTTTTTATATAGCAGCTCATGATTGACTGACACTGGATCTGAGGTTGGAAATATTAAATTTTTGTTTTAAATATTGTTTTTAAAACATCAAACTCTTAGTATTATCATAACTTCGTTTAAAATTGTATTCTTACTGGGAATTGAATTTAGCTTAGAAACAAAGGGGTGGCTTGTCTGGTTCACGACAGGCACCATCACGACCCCAAAATTGGGTCGTGACAAGATGGTATCAGAGCGCTAGGTTAAATAGGTCTCACCAGTCATGAGCAGGTTTAGTAGAATCTTGTGGATCGGTACGGAGACATCTGTACTTATATTCGAGAGTCTACAGAACCCTTAGGAAAATTCCCACATTATTAAATTTAGTCGTGCGACTCTGTTCAATTCTGGAACTAAACGTTTATTGTTTATTCTCTCACATATGGTGAGGACTCGTGCTACTGATCATGGTGATTAGACACCAGCAGGACTAACTGGAGGTCGAGGTCGTGGCAGAGGGAGGGGTGCTTCTTGTTCAGCAGCCAGGGCAGTACCTGTGGACCCACCCAGTGGGAGAGGCTCAGACACCAGCAGTGCCCATTGTAATTTCGGGTCTTCAGGAGACCCTAGCCCAGATTTTGACGGTGTGCATTGGCCTGGCACAGGCCGTCGCCATGTCTACTACTGCTGATACTTCTCAGGCCGGGGGAGGCATTCAGACTCCAGCTACCCGGACACCTGAGCAGGTTACTCAGGGGCTTCAGACACCGGGGACAGCTCCAGTCCAGCCAGTTGCCCCAGCCCAGGATTTTGTGGTCCCAGCTTTGGCAGATGACGAGCAGCGCAGGTTAGAGAGGTTTAGTAGACTCCAGCCTTTGATTTTTAGTGGTACTGAGGGCGAGGACGCGCAGAGAATTTTGGGCAAGTGTCAGAGGATCCTTCGCACAGCAGGGATATTGGAGGCTAGTGGGGTCCCATTTACTACCTTCATATTCGCAGGAGCTGCACTCGCTTGGTGAGAGGCCTATGAGAGGCGCAGGCCCAATGATGCAGCACCCCTTACCTGGCGTCAGTTCTCCATTCTGTTCTGGAGAAGTATATACCACAGTCCCGTAGGGAGTTCGAGTAGTTGCGCCAAGAGGACATGACTGTGACGCAGTATGAGAGGAGGTTCTCCAAGTTGGCCCGTCATGTTATTTGGCTAGTTCCCATGGATATGGAGAGGATCAGGAGGTTCGTTGATGGCCTCACTTATCAGCTTAAGATTTTTCTAACCAGGAAGAGGGTATCTAGCGCTTCTTTTTAGGAGGTGGTTGACATTGCCAGAGATATTGAGTCGGTTCGCCGCCAGGAGCGGATCGAGAAGGAGGCCAAGAGGTCTCGAGGATCTGGGAGTTTTGGTGAGGTTCCTTCAGGAGGGCAGCCTCAGCCCAGTAGAGGTCGTCCATACAGGCAGGATCAGCTAGGCCGCTCAGGTTATCGTGGTGAATTAGTTGGTCATGATTGTCACAGTTCGCATCAGGTGCACCCATCTTTCAGTGCCCTACCAGCTCAGAGTTCATCTTGGTCACCATCGGTTCAGAGTTCACCTATGCCTGCTTCTTCTAGTAGTTATCCTGGTGCTAGGGGTTCCCTTTAGTCCCCAATGCCATTCTCCGAGAGAGGTTGCTTTGAGTGTAGAGATGTGGGCCATATCAAGAGGTTTTTTCCCTGCCTTGCGAGAGGTAGTTATCAGCAGAGGAGTCAACCCGTGATTTCAGACTCAGTATCTGCACCGCCTGCCCAGGCAGCTAGAGGTAGGGGTCAGGCAGGTAGGGGTCACCCTAGAGGGGGAGGTCGATCTGGTGGTGATCAGGCCCGATTTTATGCATTTTCAGTCAGACCGGATGAGATGACTTCTGATGCCGTGATCCCAGGTATTGTCTCAGTCTGTCACGAGAAGCTTCAGTTTTTAATCTCCTACCCCACCATGCCTGGCCCTTTATCTTACCTTAAGAAGAAAGAGGAGGTATGAAGCATGGGACAGAATGCAAGAAGTTGATTCCGATTCTTCATATTCACATGTTCATCATATTTTAGCTTATTCTCTGGATACGCCCCGTGAATCTTTGGTTACATCTGTTCATGTGCTCGCCCTTGTGGGTGATGTTGTTGTTACAGACCATGTGTGTCAGTTGGGTGTGGTACCTATTAGGGTTATGGAGACCCGGGTGTGTGCATGGTAAGGTTAATCAGCGGTTGATGGCTTTTGGAACAATTCTTGGCACGTTCGAGGACAAACGTTTGTTTAAGAGGGGGAGAATGTAACGACCCAGCTGTTCGTTCCGAGAGTTTAGCCTGTTTCCCCTATTTCACCTTCATTGCTTGTGTGGTTCGTCTTTTGTGTGGCGTTGGGTTGGTTTACTCGGGTTCAGAGTGGTCGTGGTGAGAATTAAGGCACTTACCTCTAAAATGAGCTCAATAATTGGAATAGTCAACTGGGAGTTGACTTATAGGTAAATGACTTCAGAATGCGGATTTTATGGCTCGGATAGCTTCGTTAGACGATTTGGGACTTAGGAGTGTGTTCAGAATGTAGTTTTGTGGTCCGGTGTAGAATTAGGCTTGAATTGGCGAAAGTTAGTTTTTGGCGATTTTCAGTCGGCAGTGGAAAATAGGCTATCGGGGTCATAATGGAATTTCGGAAGTTGGAGCAGGTTTGTAGCATCATTTTGGATATGTGTCCAAATTTTCATATCATTCGGACGAGGTTTGGTTAGTTTCAGCATCGTTGGTGAATTTCGGAAGTTTGAATATCTTTAGGCTTGAATCATGGGTTGATTTGGTGTTTCGATGTTATTCTGGGTGTTCCGAGAGTTCGAGCAAGTCTGAGTGATCATTTATGACTTGTTTGTATTTTTGGTTGGGGTCCCAAGGGCCTCGGGTTGAGTGCGTATGGGTAACGGCATGATTTTTGGCATTTTGGAGTTGCTGGTAAGAAACTTTCTGGTGTTTCCGCACCTGCGGATGGGGAACCGCAGGTGCGAGCCCGCAGAAACGGACAGGGCTCCGCAGATGCCGAAGTTGGATGGGTCAGCAAAGGTCGCAGGTGCAAGACTTGGGCCGCACCTGCGGAGTCACGGGTGCGGAAGTCCGAACTTAAGTCATTTTCGCAAGTGCGAGTCCGCAAGTGCGAGGAAAGGACCGCCGGTGCGGTCATCGCTGGGCAGAACATATAAAAAGAACCCTTAGCGAATTTTGGCCATTCTTTCACCATTGTTGTTTGGGTTTGAAGCTTTTGAAGGGTTTTTGAAGATGGAAATCGATAGTTCTTCATTGAGGTAGGATTTTGGACTTAAAATTCGTTTATATATGATTAAAGGTCAGATTAGTGGTGGAGATTTGGGGAAGAACATTGCTAAAATAAGTAATTAGGGCTTGAGGTTTAGAGACCTTAAAGTGGGAATTTGAGGGGTCATTTGGACTCCGATTTCAGTGTTCTTGGTATGTATAGACTCGTGAGAGGATAAGGATTTTTGTGGTGTAAATTTTACCGTGTTCTGAGATGTGGGCCCGGAGGTCGGGTTTTACCAATTTCGGGATTTTTGAGTATTTTGATAAATTTCGATTAGGGTTCGTTCCTTGGCATATTATAATAATATACATCAGATTTTTGGTAGATTTGGAGCACTGGGAGGCCGAATTTAAAGGCACAGGCACTGCGAAATAGTATTTTAGCTGGTTTTGAGGTAAGTAACGTTTCCAAACTTGGTTATGAGGGTTCGAAACCCCGAGCTAAATGATTTATGACTATAATCGAGGTAACACGCATGCCAAGTGATGGGCGTGCGGGCGTGCACCGAGTATTTTGTGGCCTGGCTTATCCCATAGCACCGCTTAGTGATTATTCCCTAATGATATATGTGCTTCTGTTAATGTGGTAATTGTGAAACTGTTAGAAATCATGTTAAGTATAAATGCTAGGCTTCACGCCGAAAATTCTGAGAGCAGAGTGGTCGTATATTACTATTTCATTTTGTGATTATTTGATTTCATATATTCAGTCTTATGATAGCATATCACTTCATACCTCAGTCTCAGTATTCTTAATTATATGTATACTTATCATTGTTTTGAGTTGATGGATGTAGCGGTGATCCATGTGAGTGAGACTGAAAAGCAATGACTGAGTGAGGCTGAGAGCCTTTTATTGAGACAGTTATGAGATCGTACTACACACCGCAGCGATACTTAAATCATGCCTTTGTTGCCTTGATATAGCGCTTGGGCCACTAGGGCCCTTCCGGAGTCTTTACACCCCAGTGAGCGCATTGATGTTGAGGGATGGATTTTCCCTATACATGGATCGTGTCCGAAGTGGATGTTATGTGAGGGATGAATTGGCCTTTTTCCTCAGTACAGAATGACTACGGTCACGAATGATTATGTACATTCCGGGATGGACTTTTCCCTGGGCCTGAGAGCTATATACGGTACTGAGTGGACTGATGTGTGAGGTTTGTTAGCACTATGTTCATAACCACACTGGTTTCATACATATATTTTATGATTGCATGTAGAGTATACTGGCATACTTGGCATATTTACTCATTCTGATAAATTGTTAGCATGTCTAATTTCTGTATACTGTTTACTGTAAATTATGAGGTTTTGTCTGTCACTACCTCTCATCCCATAGTTTGGGTTCATTACTTCTGAGTTGGCATACTCACGTTACCCCTTGCACCTTGTGTGCAAATCCAGGTACACCGGGACCCGGTAATGAATATTGAGCAGCTGTCAGAGTTTTCATTGGAGTTGTCGAGGTAGTAGCTGGCGATCGCAACCTCGTCTTCTCTTCTTTATTCCACCTGTTGCACTTATTTTGAGACTATGTTGTCTCTTTCTTCATTCATTTTATTTTATATATAGCAACTCATGACTGAGTGAAACCGGATCCGGGGTTGGAAATTTTAAATTTTTGTTTCAAATATTGTTTTTAAAACTTCAGACTCTTAATATTATCAATAACTTCATTTATAATTGTATTTTTACTAGGAATTAAATTTAGCTTAGAAACAAAGGGGCGGCTTGACTGGTTCCCCGAGATCGGGTCGTGACATAACAACATAATGTATGTAATAAAAGAAGTAATTCAGAGATGAAATGCTCAGCCAATCCATAATTTTCCGAAAAAATAGATCCGCGTTTCAAGTATATCAGTGAAAACCCAAATCTTTTACGAAAATTATCGAAAATATGAGTAAATTTGAAAATAGTAACTTTTTCCAAAAATTCTTTCAACAATAAATAATATGTTCCATTTTTCTTTCCAGGTAGCCAGTGTAACATATACCACTATGCTCATATATTAATATTTGTGAGAAGTCAAGAATGACGTGATACCGTACAACATGAGGAATAAATGCATCTCTATAGGTCTGTATGTCATATGTGCATGTCAATGCCATGTAACTCGGCGATGAACTCATGTACTCACACTCTCGGAGTACTCAATCTCACTATCTCACACTTTCCACTCATCATGCTCAACCACTCAGTACTTTATATGGCCAATCCTGCCCAAGGAAGATACATCCCTCAATATATACATCAACTAACCATCAGTCACTCAGTACTGATGTAAAGACCCGTAAAATTTTCTTGCTAAAAAAAATAATAATGATAATGCCCGAATGAGTCCCCGAGTTGTTGTTATTGTGGAAATTTTTGAAACGGACCTAAATTGAGTAAAAAGTACCCCGAGACTTAAAGAATAAAATTTTCCAGAAAGTAGTTGTTATGCGACGCACTATGCGATCGCATAACGTGTATGTGGACCGCATAACAGTCGCATACACGGGCAGATCACTTCCCCATTTGAGGTCAACTTTGCGGTCCAATATGCGATCGCATTTCAGTTTTGCGGACTGCATAGCTGTCGCATTGTTGCCTTTGATTTTGGGAGGGAAGCTATGCGATCGCATGACGTATATGCGGACCGCACAATGGTCGCATATCTGGGCAGTGTGTTTTGAATTTTAGCCCATCTTGAGGGCCATTATGCGGTCGATTCTGCGGACCGCATGTCAGGAATGCGATCGCATTCCTAACCGCATTTTTGTGTCGGGCCCTATTTTTCTAATTTTAAAACCCGATCCCAGTTCATTAAAAACACCCCTCCCCTTCATTTTTAACCATTTTTTTGAGATATTAGAGAGAGGAAAGAGTGGGTTCTAGAGAGAGAAAGTCCCAACTTCATCAAATTGGTCTTCCTTCATCACTCAAGCTTGGAACTAATCAAGTAGAACACAAATTTCTTCACTCTAAGAGGTAAGCTTCTACCCCATTAACCCTAAATTTCCAGATTTTTGTTAAAATGAAACATGGGTAGGATAGCTCGTAAAGATAGGGTTAAGAATCTTGCATGCATGTACCCATTTTATCATAATCTAGTAAAGGAAAATAGGTTGGAGTAACCTTTCACTAAAAAGGGGTTATTTAGTCTAAAGGAACACCTAGTGTTTGATAGAAAGCTCAAATAAGTTCAAGACATGTTCATGATTTCTAATTCTAAGTTTAAATGTGCCGCATTGTGAATTATATTGAAGGTGCTAGAAGGTCCGGTGATTTGAGATAGAAATTAAGGAAAAATCTCGGTTCAACGTATGTATGGCTAACTTTAACCTTCGTAGAATCCTTTTTGGGTTCGAATATGTGGTATGTGTACCTTGTTTGGAAATATGTGAATTCACTGTTCAAACGTGCTAAGACGTGAGACTTTATTCTTTGATTTCCTGGTTGATTGTCATGCTATTGTGTTGTATGAAGTTGTAAAAGGTGCTTGATGGGCAATGAACGGAAGATTGATAATGTGCTCAAATGTGGGAATGTGTAAAATAGTTGAAAGCCATACGTGGAAAGTAATGAAAAGAGTATTGTGAAACAATGTAACTGAATTGAGCGAATGTGGCAACACTGTGTTCATGAAATTTCTACTTGATAGATGTTATGGGGCCTTGGGTCCAAATAAATGAGTTGTTGATATGAACTTGTATTCCTTGAAAGGATAATTCTTGTGCTGTAATTGTTTGTGGTTGTTGTTATGAAATATGATTGTCAGGTGGGATCGGGTTGCGTGCGGCAACACAAAGTAATAAGCTTCATGAGGTGTGAGGTAATAAGGGTGGACGAGGTAATAAGGGTGGCCGAGGTAATAAGGATGGAATGTGATCATTATCACTACGGAAATGAAAATCTATGAGCTCTTGAATATGATGATGTTGAAAGGGGAAAAAGGAGAGATTGTGAAATTTGTTTGATTTTGGTTGTTTCTTTCCACGTGCATTGATTAATTGGTCTTATTATTGTCTCTTAATAGTGTACTGTTTGATTGTACTTGGGATAAAGTTTGTTTATACATACTAGTACTATTCCACAGTACTAACGTCCATTTTGCCGGGGGCGCAGCATCTTTTATATGGATGTAGGTGGGTCCATAGCAGGTAGCTCAGCTCGCCGTTAGTGGTTCTCTCTCTCCTCATCCTTTTTCACTTGTACTGGTGAGCCCCACTTCCTCTCGGGGCCATGTGTGGTTCATGCCGTCTCCTTTTGAGTATATTATATATTGTAAGGTATAGCTGGGGCCTTGTTGCCGGCAAGTATTGTATTAACTCCTAGTACTCTTAGAGGTTCTGTAGACACTATGTGGGTGTATATGTATATTTCGGGTAGTGGTTGTATTTGTTCGTAATCATCGTCCGTATTGGGAAGTGTTGTATCTATTATGTATGTTTTGGGAAATCTAGTATAATAATGTAACATGAGGAAAAATTGGACTTATTGTGGTAATCACACACTTATAAGCTTATCTCACTGTTTCACATAAATAATGTATGCTATAAACACGTTGGGTAGGAAAGGCAAATCAGGTTCACTTGAATGGGATCACCCGGTTGAGTGCCGGTCGCGTCCCTCGATTTTGGGGCCAAATCCAGCCCGTGGGGAAGATCCCCAGGTATATAAATGCTTCTGACAAGATCCATGTCCAGGAAAGATACATCCCTCAATATAATCAATTGCGTTCATTGGGGGTATGTGCAGACTCCAGAGGGGCTCCTTTAGCCCAAGCGCTATAGCAAGCCAATCATGGCACAAATCAATATAACATGATGTGGCGTGCAACCCGATCCCATAATATAATCAATATAACATATTGCGGTGTGCAGCCCGATCCCATAATATTACTCACACTCATGCCCTCGGCCTCACTCAGTCATCAATCTCTCAAGTCTCTCGGGCTCACAATGCCATGAAACTAGATATGATGTGTCAATAAATGGTACAGAGACTGAGATGTAATATGCATAGGAATGCGTATGACTAAGTATGTAATGCAATAAAAACAGATAATTCAACAACAGAAATGACCTTTGTGGGTCCCAATAGGATAAGCATGTAGCCTAAACATGGTTTCTAATATGGATCACAGCTCAATAGCTCAAGAACGTAGGAGTTTCATGGTTATAGGTAAGACCAAGTGAATACACAGTACCACAGAAATAACGGAATTATAATTTACACGGTGCACGCCCACACACCCGTCACCTAGTATGTACGTCACCTCAACACCAATCACATAACATGTAATTGTGGGTTTCATACCCTCAGCACCAATTTTAGAAGTGTTACTCACCTCGAACGAGCGAATCCCAATACTGAGCAAGCCAAACGATGCTCCAAAAATGTCATCCCGCGCGTTCCGACCTTCGAATGGCTCTAAACTAGCCAAAAGAAACTCAAATACATCAAATAATGCCAAAAGAAAAAAATACAATCGATAAAGGTCGAATCTTTAATCAAAATTCCAAAATTGACCAAAAAGTCAAACTAGGGCCTGCGCCTCGGAACCCGACAAAACTAACAAAATCCGACAACACATTCAATTATGAGTCCAACCCATACTAGTTTCACTCGAATTTGACTCCAATCGATGTTCAAAACTCACAAATTAACTTTATGAAATTTTAGACAAAACCCCCAAATTTCACTCGCGCCGAAACATATCAAATCATCTTGGAATGAACTCAAATTTTCCACACAAGTTCTAATACATCATACGGATCTAGTTGTGTCCCAAAACTACCGAGTGAAGTGCATATGCTTAAAACGATCGATAGGGTCGTTATATATATATTAACTTATTAATAAGTTAAGCTTTTAGTGGGACGACGAAGGGCAATTTCGAAATTTTTTGGTTTCTTAAGGATATTGTCATATGTTGACTTGTGTTCAACACAATTATGTTGATGACACGTGTTTTGACTTTATTATTTTACTACAAGAAGATAAGCTTTTGGTTAATGAGAATAGACTCAAACGCCCAAATAATTCAGTCAAGGACATTTTTATGTTAATGTGATGACCCAAAAGGTCATCTTGTGTAATTTAGCAAAAACTGTGTTTCGAGACCCCGAAAGCCTCCGTTAATGTCACCTCGATGTGTGTGCGCAGTCCGAGCGCGTAGCCGGGAAGTCTTTATTGGAATTGTGTTGAACAGTTGAATTTATGATAATTAATGAAACAACGTTGACTTTGGTCAACATTTTTGGTAAACGAACCCGGACCCGTGATTTGATGGTCCCGGAGGGTCCGTAGGAAAATATGGGATCTGGGCATATGCCGGGAATCGAATTCCGAAGTCCCAAGTCCGAGAAATGAATTTTTAAAGAAAATTATTTTTTGAAAATAAGAAAGACTTTTGAAAATGAATTTTGATGTGAAATCTGTGTTACCGAACCCGTATTATGGTTCCAATGCCCGGAACAGGTTCAGTATGTATTATATGAGTTATATGTAAAATTTGGAAAGAAACGGACTTGGTTTGACGTGTTTCGGATCAAGATTGGAGAATTTAGAAGTTTATGATGTTTGAGGAAATTCTATGGATTTTTGAGTTTAATTCATAGTTTTGATGTTATTTTGATGGTTATAATACTGGGATAAGTTCTTAGGATGATTTTTAGACCGTGTGTATATTTGGTTTTGAGCCCCGAGGGCTCGGGTGAGTTCCGGGTAGGTGTCGGGGGTGCAAAAGAGTTGGAAAATCTGGTGTGTTGTGTTGTTTCTGGTGTCCGGTCATTTCTTCTTTGCGATCGCGGTGTGTTGCACGCGATCGCGATGTGTATTTTGGGAAGGGGGTCAATTTGTTGTGCTCGATCGCAAAGAGCTGAGTGCGAACGCGCAGGCTCAGGGTTTAGCTCTACACGATTGCAATCCCTTGTTCGCGATTGCGTAAGTGTCTTGTGGTGTTGGGGGCTGGGCAGCAATTTGTTATATGCGAACGCGATCTCTCATTCACGATCGCGTGGGTCCGCGTTCTGGTCCTCTGTGATCGCAATCCCTTATTCGCGATCGCGTAAGTATGAAACCAGTACTCTCCGCGATCGCGTAGAGTAAATTCGCCCAGTGATTTATAAAGTTCAAAAACAGAATGGTTACGGGATTCTTCTCATTCTTCACCTTTTTCTTCTTCTCCATAGCCATTCCCATTTAAGACCTCCAAGTCATTTTCTCCTCCATAGCCATTTGGGTAAGTTGTTCCTAACACCAATTTCTTCCACTTTCCTTCCCTAGTCACTAGAATCTAGGCCTAAAATCCTAAAATCAAAGTAGAAATTAGGGATTTTGGGTAGTGTTAGGGCTTTGGGAATTTTGGGTAATTCAACCTCAATTTGGGATCAGATTTCAAAACAAATTATATATTTGAACTCGTGGGGGTATGGGTGATCGGGTTTTGGTCTGAGCCTCGTGTTTTGACCAAGCGGGCCCGGGGTCGAATTTTGGTATTTTTGAAAGAATGATGGGAAATGCATATTTAGGCTTTGGGATTGAATTATTGAGTCATTATTGATATTGTTGAGTCGATAATTTCTAGATACTATCGTTTCGGAGTTGGATTCGAGAGGGAAAGAAGTGCTAGAGGCTTGATTGGATTCTTGGAATCGAGGTAAGTGTTTGGCCTAACCCTAGATTGAGGGAATAGGTGTTGAGTCATATGTGCTACGTGTTTTTATCATGTTCAATGTATAGGTGAGGTGACGAGTACCTATACCTTGTTGTCAAGCATGCCTGTGAGTCATATCTTATGGTATATGTGTTTTTTTCTTCGATATCCATTGTATTATGAGGTAGTTTCTTTTTTGGAGATTATTCAATTGTTGGGAATACTGAGTTGTGAACATTGTTTATTAGTTGTTCGGTTGAGGATGAGTTTGGTATGTTGTACGTTCAGTGAGATTGGTTATAGCTGAGTCCCTTGCTGGGACGGTGATATTTCTGTTATTGTTCCCTTGCCAGGATGTTGTAAATAATGTTTTGTATTGTTGTTCTTCCTTGCCAAATTATTATTCTGATCATTGTTGGTTAAGGAAGAGTGTAAAGAACGAAGGGTGATGTCGTGCCATGATTTATATTAAAAGCACGAAGGTTAATGTTGTGCCGATATAATAAGGTACAAGCACGAAGGGTGATGCCGTGCCATGATTATATTAAAAGCACGAAGATTAATGTCATGCCGATATTGTGAGGTAAAAGCTCAAAGGGTGATGCCGTGCACTTGTTTTGGTGAGTATGAGAGTAAAGCACGAAGGGTGATTCCGTGCACTTGTTTTGGTGAGTATGATAGTAAAGTACGAAGGTGATGTCGTGCACTTGTCTTGGTGAGAATGAGAGTAAAGCACGAAGGGTGATGTTGTGCACTTGTTTATTCCCTATTCTATTCTGATACTAGACGGTTGTCTTGTTCTGTTACTCAATAAGTGTTTTTCCCCTTTGTACCCTGGCATGTTCTTCCCGTATTTGTACATAACTATTTACTTCCTGCCGTTATTCTATTATATATTATTGAAATCCACAAGTGTTTATTAATTTTTCGTGTCCTAGCCTCGTCACTACTTCGCCAAGGTTAGGCTCGGCACTTACTCAGTACATGGGTTCGGTTGTACTGATGCTATACCTGCACTTCTTTATGTTGTGCAGATTACGGTACCGGACCTGGTGGACAGTGATCGAGGGAGTATCCTTCAGTCCACAGGCGACACTAAGGTAGTCCTGCAGGCGTCCGTAGACCTTGTCGCACCTCCTATCGCATTCCTCTTTATTTCTGTCTTCTCTTGTATTTCTGAGACAGTTGCATTGCTTTTGTCCAGACTTTGTTTTTAATAAAAATCTTAGATTGTTCGTGAAAATTGTGACACCAGTTCAAGGGGTATGTTTAAGGAAATTTCGTAAGATTTATTATCTAAGTTGTTGGATTTCTTATCTTCCGCATTCTTATTTCTATTTGTTCTTGTATTTCATTTTTGTTCTTTTATGCTAAATAACAAAGGAATAAATCTGAATAACCAGTAACGTTGGCTTGTCTATCGGGTTCAATGTCAGATGCCATCACGGCCTGAAGGTAGGATTTCGGGTCGTGACAAGTTGGTATTAGAGCACTAGGTTGCTTAGGTCTCACAATTCATGGACAAACTTTTAGAGTCTGAGGGATCGGTACGGAGACGTCTGCACTTATCCCCTAGAGGCTACAAGGTTAGGAATAACTTCACATTTTTTCTTCTCTGTCGTGCGGTTTGAGTTCTAAATGCTAACTGATTTTCTATTATATTCTCTCGCAGATGGCGAGAATGCGTGCTTCCTCATCTTCTGATCAGCAACACGATCCTCCTGTTACAGCTCCTGCGAGGGGCCGAGGCCATTCTAGAGGCCGAGGCAGAGCTAGGGATCAGCCCAGAGCAGCAGCACCAGTGGAGGACCCACAGGTAGACTTTGCCGGTGAGGTCCCTGCTCAGGCAGTTCCAGTTGGACCAGCTCAGGTCCCGAAGGGGTTCATTACCACCCCGGTTCTTCAGGACGCTTTGGTCCATTTAGTGGGCCTTATGGAGAGCATGGCTCTGGCTAGTCTTCTTCCTACTGCACCATCTGTATCTCAGGCTGGGAGAGGGACCCAGACTCCTTCTACCCGCACACTAGAGCAGCTAGCTCCGCAGTTCCAGAATCCAGCACCTCAGGCAGCTAGAGCAGCTCAGCCGGGTTTTGTGGCACAGACAGTTGAGGGGGAAGCCATGTCTGCCGATGCTTTGTGGAGGTTGGATCGGTTCACCAAGCTATTTTCTACTACATTTACTGGTGCATCATCAGAGGATCCCTAGGATTTCTTGGACAGTTGCTATGAGGTTCTTCGGAACATGGGCATTGTGGAGTCCAATGGAGTTTATTTTGCTACATTCCGTCTTTTTGATACGCCAAGACTTGGTGGAGGGATTATTGCTTGACCAGGCCAGTTGGGTCTGCACCATTGACTTGGGCTCAATTCTCCGAGTTGTTCATGGAGAAGTTTCTACCAGTTACTCAAAGGGAGGGTCTTCAGAGACAGTTTGAGTGCCTCCTGCAGGGATCTATGACTATTACACAGTATGAGACCATGTTCATTACTTTGGCCTGACATGCTATCATGTTACTCCCCACTGATCATGAGAGAGTGAGGAGGTTTATTGAGGGTTCAGCTCGGCCTATTAGACTCTAGATGGCCAGAGAGATAGGTACTGATATTTCATTCCAGGAGGCGGTCAATGTGGCAAGGCGTATTGAGATGGTCTTATCACAGGGCAGTGGTTAGGGGTCGTACAAAAGACCTCGCTATTCTGGTTAGTTCAGTGGTGCCTCATCTGGAGGCAGAGATTCTTTTGGCAGAGGTCATCCTCCTAGGCCATTCCAGTCGGCGCTTCAGGTATTCCGTAGTGCACCTTCAGCCCCTGTCAGTGCACCGCCGCTTCAGAGCTTCCAGGGTTTTTATTCTGGTCGATAGGGTCAGTTTCATGGCCACCAGCCTCAGCAGCAGAGAGCTTGTTACTCTTGTGGTGATCCAGGGCACATTGCTAGGTATTTCCCTCGAGCTTCTAGTAGTTCTCAACATCAGGGTCTCGTGCTATGATTCCCGCACTAGGTGCACCCCTACCCCCTCAGCCAGTTAGGGGTGGAGGTCGAGGGGCCAGAGGTGCAGGTCAGACTCATAGAAGTGGGGGGACAGGACACGAGAGGTAGAGATCAGCCCGCAGTAGGTCGACCAAGAGATGTTCAGATCGGAGGGGCTCAGCCCCCCTGCTATGCTTTTACTGCCAGGCCTGATGCTGAGGCTTCTGATACAGTTATTGCAAGTACGGTTTCAGTTTGTAGCCGAGAGGATTCGGTGTTATTTGATCTGGGTTCTACATTCTCCTATGTGTCTTTATATTTTGCCCCTTATTTGAGTATGCCTCGTGATTCCTTGAGTACTGTTATGCATGTGTCTACACCGGTAGGTGATTCTTTAGTACTAGATCGAGTCTACCGCGCTTGCTTAGTAGTCATGGGTGGTCTGGAGAGGTTGATCTTTTGCTTCTGGATATGGTCGACTTCGATGTTATATTGGGGATGGATTGGTTATCCCCCTATTATGCTATTCTGGACTGTCATGCCAAGACAGTGACCTTGTCTTTGCTAGGGTTGCCTCGCTTGGAGTGGAAGGGAACTCCTAGTCATTCCTCTAGTAGAGTTATTTCTTATATGAAGGCTCGGCGCATGGTCGAGAAGGGTTGTTTGAGGCGAGCTTTCAGAAGCTCAAGATAGCCTTAACCACAACACCAGTGTTAGTTTTGCCATAGGTTTAGGATCGTATATCGTGTATTGTGATGCTTCACGGGTTGGGCTTGGTGCAGTGTTGATGTAGGATGGCAAGGTTATAGTCTATGCTTCTCGTGAGTTGAAGGTTCATGAAAAGATCTATCCAGTTCATGACTTAGAGTTAGCAGCTATTGTGAATGCATTGAAGCTTTGGAGACATTATTTGTATGGTGTTCCATGTGAGGTGTTCACAGATCGTAAGAGCTTACAGTATCTTTTCAAATAGAAGGAGTTGAACATGAGGCAGAGGATATGGTTAGAGTTCTTGAAGGATTATGATATTACCATTCTTTATCATCCGGGGAAGGCCAATGTAGAGGCCGATGCTTTGAGCCGGAAGTCAACCAGTATGGGTAGTCTTGCCTATTTATCAGTCGGAGAGCAACCTCTTACTTTGGATGTTCAGGCTTTAGCCAATCGATTTGTGAGATTGGAGGTTTCTGAGACTGGCAGTGTTTTGGACCATACCGTGGCCCGTTCTTCATTGCATGACCGTATTCGGGCCAGGCAGTATGATGATCGCCATTTATATGTTCTTAGAGATAGATACAGGCACGGAGATGCCAAGCAGGTTACGATTGATGTTGAGGGAGTTTTGAGGATGCAGGGTCAGATTTGTGTACCTGATGTGGGTGGTATTCGTGAGTTGATACTTCAGGAGGCCCATAGTTCCCGGTATTCTATTCATCTGGGCGCCGCAAAGATGTACCAGGACTTGCGGCAGCACTATTGGTGGCGGAGGATAAAGAAGGATATTGTAGTTTATGTAGCTCGGTGCTTGAACTGTCAACAGGTTAAGTACGAGCACCAGAGACCCGATGGTTTGATGCAGCAGATTCAGCTTCCCTAGTGGAAGTGGGAACATATCACCATGGACTTTGTAGTTGGAATCCCACGGACTCAGAGGATGGCTGATGCAGTATGGGTCATTGTGGATAGGCTGACCAAGTCAGCGCACTTCATTCCAATATCAGTTTCGTATTCAGTAGAGAAGTTGGAAAAGATCTATATGAGAGAGATTGTTAGACTGCATGGTGTGCCCATATCTATTATATCATACCGAGGTACTTGGTTTACCTCCCATTTCTGGAGAGTATTTCAGCGAGAGTTGGGCACACAGATCGATTTGAGCACAACATTTCATCCTCAGACGGGCGGGCAGTCCGAGCGTACTATTCAGATTTTGGAGGATATGTTGCGAGCTTGTGTTACTGACTTTGGACATTCATGGGACCAGTTCTTGCCTTTAGCTGAGTTCGCCTACAATAACAGCTATCAGTCGAGCATTCAGATGGCTCTGTATGAGGCGTTGTATGGTAGACGGTGTCGGTCTCCAGTCGGATGGTTTGAGCTGGGAGAGGCTAGATTGTTGGGTTCTGAGTTAGTCCAGGATGCCTTGGACAAGGTGAAGATCATTTAGGATAGACTTCGTACAACTCAGTCCAGGGAGAAGAGTTATGCGGATCGCAGAGTTCGAGATTTGGCATTTATGATAGGCGACCGGGTATTTCTTTGGATGTCGCTCATGAAGGGCGTGATGAGATTCGGAAAGAAGGGAAAGTTGAGCCCTAGGTACATTGGTCCATTTGAAATTCTGGACAAGGTGGGAGGGGTGGCCTACATACTTGCCTTGCCACCTAGTTTTTCAGTCGTGCATCCGGTATTTCACGTGTCTATGCTCCGGAGGTACATTTGCGGACCCATCTCATATACTTGACTTTAGAGGTGTCCAGTTGGACAAGGATTTGTCTTATGAGGAGGAGCCGGTGGCCATATTAGATCGGCAAGTGCGACAATTGAGATTGAAGAGTTATCATTCGATTCGTGTTCAGTGGAGAGGTCAGCTTGTTGAGGCAGCTACTTGGGAGTCTGAGCCCGATATACGGAGCCGTTATCCCCACCTTTTCCCCGATTCAGGTAATTTTCTATGTCCGTTCGAGGACGAACGGTTGTTTTAGAGGTGGAGATTGAGATGAACCAAAAGGTCATCTTGTGTAATTTAGCAGAAACTGTGTTTCGAGGCCCCGAAAGCCTCCGTTAATGTCACCTCAATGTGCGTGCGCAGCCCGAGCGCGTAGCCGGGAAGTCTTTATGTGCAATTGTGTTGAACAGTTGAATTTATGATAATTAATGAAACAAAGTTGACTTTGGTCAACATTTTTGGTAAACGAACCCGGACCCGTGATTTGATGGTCCCGGAGGGTCTCTAGGAAAATATGGGATCTGGGCGTATGCCCGGAATCGAATTCCGAGGTCCCAAGTCCGAGAAATAAATTTTTAAAGAAAAATATTTTCTGAAAATAAGAAAGACTTTTGAAAATGAATTTTGATGTGAAATCTCTGTTACCGAACCCGTATTATGGTTCCAATGCCCGGAAAAGGTTCAGTATGTATTATATGAGTTATATGTAAAATTTGGAAAGAAACGGACTTGGTTTGACGTGTTTCGGATCAAGATTGGAGAATTTAGAAGTTTATGAAGTTTGAGGAAATTCTATGGATTTTTGAGTTTAATTCATTGTTTTGATGTTATTTTGATGGTTATAATACTGGGATAAGTTCTTAGGATGATTTTGAGACCGTGTGTATATTTGGTTTTGAGCCCCGAGGGCTCGGGTGAGTTCCGGGTAGGTGTCGGGGGTGCAAAAGAGTTGGAAAATCTGGTGTGTTGTGTTGTTTCTGGTGTCCAGTCATTTCTTCTCCACGATCACGGTGTGTTGCACGCGATCGCGATGTGTATTTTGGGAAGGGGGTCACTTTGCTCTGCGCGATCAAAAAGAGCTGAGTGCGAACGCGGAGCCTCAGGGTTTAGCTCTACGCGATCGCAATCCCTCGTTCGTGATCGCGTAAGTCTCTTGTGGGGGTTGGGGGCTGGACAGCAATTTGTTATACGCGAACGTGATCTCTCATTCACGATCGTGTGGGTCTGCGTTCTGGTCCTCTGCGATCGCAATCCCTTATTCGTGATCGCGTAAGTATGAAACCAGTACTCTCCGTGATCACGTAGAGTAAATTCGCCCAGTGATTTATAAAGTTCAAAAACAGAATAGTTATGGGATTCTTCTCATTCTTCACCTTTTTCTTCTTCTCCAAACCCCATTGAAGACCTCCAATCCATTTTCTCCTCCATAGCCATTTGGGTAAGTTGTTCCTAACACCAATTTCTTCCACTTTCCTTCCCTAGTCACTAGAATCTAGGCCTAAAATCCTAAAATCAAAGTAGAACTTAGGGATTTTGGGTAGTGTTAGGGCTTTGGGAATTTTGGGTAATTCAACCTCAATTTGGGGTCGGATTTCAAAAAAAATTATATATTTGAACTCGTGGGGGTATGGGTGATCGGGTTTTGGTCTGAGCCTCGTGTTTCGACCAAGCGGGCCCGGGGTCAAATTTTGGTACTTTTGAAAGAATGATGGGAAATGCATATTTAGGCTTTGGGATTGAATTATTGAGTCATTATTGATTTTTTTGAGTCGATTATTTCTAGATACTATCGTTTCGGAGTTGGATTCGAGAGGGAAAGCAGTGCTAGAGGCTTGATTGGATTCTTGGAATCGAGGTAAGTGTTTGGCCTAACCCTAGCTTGAGGGAATAGGTGTTGAGTCATATGTGCTACGTGTTATTATCATGTTCAATGTATAGGTGAGGTGACGAGTACCTATACCTTGTTGTCAAGCATGCCCGTGAGTCATATCTTATGGTATGTGTTTTTTTTCTTCGATATCCACTATATTATGAGGTAGTTTCTATTTTGGAGATTATTCAATTGTTGGGAATATTGAGTTGTGAACACTGTTTATTAGTTGTTCGGTTGAGGATTATTTTGTTAGTTGTATGTTCAGTGAGATTGGTTAGAGCTGGGTCCCTTACCGGGACGGTGATATTTTTGTTATTGTTCCCTTGCCGGGATGTTTTAAATTATGTTTTGTATTGTGGTTCTTCCTTGCCAAATTGTTGTTCTGATCATTGTTGGGTAAGGAAGAGTGTAAAGCACGAACGGTGATGTCGTGAAAGCACGAAGGTTAATGTCGTGCCGATATAGTGAGGTAAAAGCACGAAGGGTGATGTCGTGCCATGATTATATTAAAAGCACGAAGGTTAATGCCGTGCCGATATTGTGAGGTAAAAGCACGAAGGGTGATACCGTGCACTTGTTTTGGTGAGTATGAGAGTAAAGAACGAAGGGTGATGTCGTGCACTTGTTTTGGTGAGTATGAGAGTAAAGCATGAAGGGTGATGTCGTGCACTTGTCTTGGTGAGAATGAGAGTAAAGCACGAAGGGTGATGATGTGCACTTGTTTATTCCCTATTTTGTTTTGATACTAGACAGTTGTCTTGTTCTATTACTCAATAATTGTTTTTCCCCTTTGTACCCTAGCATGTTCTTCCTGTATTTGTACTTAACTGTTTACTTCCTGTCATTATTTCTATTATATATTAGTGAAATCCATAGGTGTTTATTAATTTGTCGTGTACTAGCCTCGTTACTACTTCGCGAGGTTAGGATCGGCACTTACTCAGTACATGGGGTCGATTGTACTGATGCTACACCTGCACTTCTTTATGTTGTGCAGATTACGATACCGGACTTGGTGGACATTGATCGACGGAGTGTCCTTCAGTCCACAGGCGACACTGAGGTAGTCTTGCACGCGTCCGCAGGCCTTGGCGTCACCTCCTATCTCATTCCTCTTTATTTCTGTCTTCTCTTGTATTTCTGAGATAGTTGCATTGCTTTTGTTCAGACTTTGTTTTTAGTAAAAATCTTAGACTATTCGTGAAAATTGTGACACCAGTTCTAGGGGTATGTTTAAGGAAATTTCGTAAGATTTATTATCTAAGTTGTTGGATTTCTTATCTTCCGCATTCTTATTTCTATTTGTTCTTGTATTTCATTGTTTTTTCTTTTATGCTAAATAACAAAGAAATAAATCAGAATAATCAGTAACGTTGGCTTGTCTAGCGGGTTTAACGTTAGACGCCATCACGGCCTGAAGGTAGGATTTCGGGTCGTGATAAGTTGGTATCAGAGCACTAGGTTGCTTAGGTCTCACAATTCATGGACAAACTTGTAGAGTCTGAGGGATCGGTACGGAGACGTCTGCACTTATCCCCTAGAGGCTGCAAGGTTAGGAATAACTTCACATTTCTTCTTCTCTGTCGTGCGGTTTGAGTTCTAAATGCTAACTGATTTTCTATTATATTCGCTCGCAGATGGCGAGAATACGTGCTTCCTCATCTTCTGATCAGCAACACGATCCTCCTGTTGCAGCTCCTGCGAGGGGCCAACGCTGAGGCTGAGGCCGTGCTAGAGGCCGAGGCAGAGCTAGGGATCAGCCCAGAGCAGCAGCACCAGCGGAGGACCCACAGGTAGACTTTGCCGGTGAGGTCCCTGCTCAGGCATTTCCAGTTGGACCAGCTCAGGTCCCAGAGGGGTTCATTTCCACCCCGGTTCTTCAGGATGCTCTGGTCTATTTAGTGGGCCTTATGGAGAGCGTGGCTCAGGCTGGTCTTCTTCCTACTGCACCAGCCGTCTCTCAGGCTGGGGGAGGGACCCAGACTTCTGCTACCCGCACACCAGAGCAGCTAGCTCCGCAGTTCCAGACTCCAGCACCTCAGGCCGCTGGAGCAGCTCAGCCGGGTTTTGTGGAACAGAGAGTTGAGGGGGAAGCCATGTCTGTCGATGCTTTGTGGAGGTTAGATCGGTTCACCAAGCTATTTTCTACTACATTTACTGGTGCATCATCAGAGGATCCTAGGATTTCTTGGACAGTTGCTATGAGGTTCTTCGGAACATGGGCATTGTGTAGTCCAATGGAGTTGATTTTGCTACATTCCGTATTATTGGTACCGCCAAGACTTGGTGGAGGGATTATTTCTTGACCAGGCCAGCTGGGTCTGCACCATTGACTTGGGCTCAGTTCTCCGAGTTGTTCATGGAGAAGTTTCTACTAGTTACTCAAAGGGAGGGTCTTCGGAGGCAGTTTGAGCGCCTCCTGCAGGGATCTATTACCGTTACACAGTATGAGTCCAGGTTCATTACTTTGGCCTGAAATGCTATCATGATACTCCCCACTGATCGTGAGAGAGTGAGGAGGTTTATTGAGGGTCTAGCTCGGCATATTAGACTCTAGATGGCCAGAGAGATAGGTACTGATATTTCATTCCAGGAGGCAGCCAATGTGGCGAGGCGTATTGAGATGGTCTTATCATAGGGCAGTGGTCAGGGGTCTGACAAAAGACCTCGCTATTCCGGTCAGTTCAGTGGTGCCTCATCTGGAGGCAGAGATTCTTTTGGCAGAGGTCATCCTCCTAGGGCATTCCAGTCGGCGCTTCAGGTATCCCGCAGTGCACCTTCAACCCATGTCAGTGCACCGTCGCTTCAGAGCTTCTAGGGTGGTTATTCTGGTCGATAGGGCCAATTTCAGGGCCAGTAGCCTCAGCAGCAGAGGGTTTGTTACTCTTGTGGTTATCCAGGGCACATTGCTAGGTATTTCCCCCGAGCTTCTAGTAGTTCTCAGCATCAAGGTCTCGTGCTATGATTCCCGCACTAGGTGCACCCCCACCCCCTCAGCAAGATAAGGGTGGAGGTCGAGGTGCCAGAGGTGGAGGTCAGACTCATAGAGGTGTCGGACAGGCCACGAGAGGTAGAGGTCAGCCCGCAGTAGGTCGACCCAGAGATTTTCATATCAGAAGGGCTCAGCCACGGTGCTAGGTTTTTCCTGCCAGGCCTGATGCTGAGATTACTTGTTTGCATTCTTGGAATGTTGCATGCATAAAAGAAAACTTAAGATTTTTACCTGGATATATATGGTTGAAAATTGCTCCTTACATTCAGAGGCGAACCCAGGATTTGAGCACAACGGGGGCACCACTGTATGCTAATCACTAGCGCTAAAATTCGGTGTGCAACTCTTTGAAAACTTAGCGATTATATAACTTATCATCCAAGTATTATTAAAAAAAATTCTAATGTTCTAGAGAAAGAGAGATTTCTTCGCAAAATGGGTGTTATGTGAAGAGAAGGAATAAAATCAATTAAGTTGACTATTGTGTAGTAGTACTAAACTATAAATAAATCCAAAAAAAATATAAAAGTAACAAAAAAAAAAAGCAAATTGCTATTAAATATATATTACATTGTATTCAAAGAACCAAAAAGTTAATTAAGTTGAGTATTATATATTAGTCCTAAATTATAATTGAATTCAAAAAAAAAAAGAGATAAAAGTAAAAGATAAAGCAATTTGCTATTAAATATAAACTACATTATACTCAATAAATAAAAATAGAAAGGAGGAGAAAAAAGGTAAACGTGGATTTCGAACCTAAATTACCAACAAAAAGTGTCCAAATCAACCAGTTATCTCATCTACCTCTATTTCTGGGGCACACTTAAAATGTTCAAGCGATCCCATATATATATATGTACAAATATGTATATACAAGCTTTTTATCGAGGCTAACAAGTCACTTAACCCCTCAACCCACCAAGTAGGTCCGCCTCTGCTTACACCGCTAAATAAGGAATAATGGTGGAGTTTGAGAACAAATTGAAATCATCTCTTGACATATTTTACTAGGTTCTCAGGAGTGGATTTGGATTAGGGCTTGGGAATTGGATGAGGGAAGAGAAGAGAGGAGAAAAGAGAGAAACACACCGGAAAAGGGAAATAATGTTGATTGGTAGTTATTGTATTAAAGAACAGCAAACTGTTACGATGTAATTTTTGCGGCACTTACCTTTTTACGCTTCTGTGTTTTAAGGATATCCGACTGTCTGCATAAGAAATCACAAATTTAGTACACCATCCTCACAAGTGAAAGTTCACATAATGTTAAAGCTGGAATGAAAAGGTAATACACTACCAAGTCATTTCATTTATTTTCCTAAAATATTTCATATGCTTTCATAATAAAGGCGGCACCTTCTTATCAAGTAGTTGCATGTCGAGAAGTGTTCAAAAATGGATTTTCTACTTCTTAGCTTTTTCACCTTTTGATCCATTAGTTCAAATTGATTCTTTGCAAAGTTTGGCAATACATGCTTAAAATGATTTTAAAGTTCTTTCGAAACATCATACTGCCTTATCTTGATGAAGCGCAAGGTACAGTCCCTAATTTGTTCGTGCACTTTTGCTTACTAATTTGACCTGTCGTGAGCGTTAAATCACACTAGATTAAATTTGTTTTCCAGGAAAAGCGTAGATTTTAACTACAACTCCGATAAATAACAAAATTTTCCCATATCAACATGTAAAAGAGCAATTCTAAATGTTTACTCAAATATCATTTGGTTTGAATATCAAGAGGCAAAAGTGATAAGTATCTAAACCTATCAAAAACAACAAGAAATGCTTAACAACATATAGTCCTATCGTGCTGCTTGAGATCTGCAATTTGGTCTCTTTGTTCTGGGTCGCTGCTTTTTCGAGTATTCGTTCGTTCTTTCAATGCCTTCTCCAAGTAAGTTAACTGACTATGTTTTTAGTTCCTCTTGAAATTTCTTATGATTATTATATTTTCTTCAGTCCATCACTGACAAAGCGTAGTTCCATTTATTTGTTTGTCTTCGCTTAGATATTAGCTTATTTTTCCTGAGAAAAGCTGAAATTCAATGAAAGAACTAAGACTTCTTCACCATTTCAAATTCTATTTTCATTATGGTGCTAAGTTATATATTTGCAGTGGCTGGAAATATTTAAGCAACTCTTACAAATTTCTTTATCCTCTTTTCTCTTTCACTTTGGATGGTACTGTGCCTATTCCTCAGATTCTCAAGCTACTCAGGATCTTACTTGAAAAGAAGCAAGTCATATATGCCTGACCTTGTGTTCCAGTGACTTCATATTTTGCTGAATTGTCACTTCATATATCACAAATATGTTCATTTAACAACAGGAATTCTTTGGTGTTCTTACTCTGCTGCTCGATCCTTTTTGGAGCATCAACAAAGGTAAATTTATAATTCTAAATTTTTTGATTAATTTCTGGTAATTTTTTATTAACTTTTAAATTCCCTCTTTCTTTACACTTCCTGATGGTGAGTTGGTGTTTATTAAGGATTCCACAGTCATTTAGAGCTGCGAGGAGTACTTCAGTTCTTCAGCTTCAAGACCCCATTCTCCTACTACTACTCAGAAGAGTGGTGATGTTGAAAACGAAAAGAGAGAAAATGCACCTTCATTGGATTTGAATATTGCCGCTGGGATCAAGTTCATTGATCACACAAGAACTAGAATGGGCTATCATTTTAGTTCAGCAACCAAGTTTAGCCGTATCCTTTAATGTTCTTTTTCTAAGTAAGCTTCACTTGTAATTTTTTACCAACTTAATTAAAAAAATACCTTCTTGCTCTAAGGTTGTCTATCAACCAAGGTTAATTTGGTTAAGCTGTTTGTCATTTAAAAAACTTTGAAATGCTCTACGGTCTGCTGCTCTCTATCTATCCTTATTTTTAGATGCCCATGTGGATCAAGATACCTCAGTGGCCCTCAGATAACTTTAAATACCCTCTGTACACCTCATTCAGTCCATATATGCAATCAGCGGTTTTAATTTGGTGCCTTTTTCTTATCAATTTGTTGGTTCTTCTGTTGAATCTCTTTCGCAAATATAGATATGAGGATTGCATGCGAGACATGATCTAAAATTTGTTGCTCGAATATCATCAACTCAGGTATTCACTATTCTTAATTATTGACTTCTCCTGTTTGCATATCTTTGCTATAAAAGGCGCTTCTTCATCTGATGCAAGAATATTTTTATTTAACAGTTATTTATCTCAAGTATTTTTTAGGGGTTTGTCGTGGGTTTCTGTGACTGCTCGTCATTTTATATGTATGCGGCTTTCGTTATTAATGCTGCAAGTAACATTTAATTCTTCCCATGATGTCTTTCGAGCCTACCGAGTCTCTATATTATTAAAAGGATCTACTTTAAAAGGTTGGCATATAATCTTTTCAAACACTAAACTTTCTTCTTTGGTATTGCGGTGTTTTAGCATTACAGTAATATGACACTGCTACAGTATAATTGAGCACTCAATATGCTTATGAGATGATAACTTACATTTTCCTGAACTCCAGACACTCTATTAATCAAGAGGTTTTATGATGATACTCATGACGTACCAATCTTACATCCTTGCTGGCGTACGTAGTTTTAGCTTAGCATCAGGGCTAATTTTTTACTCTGTCTGAAAACATTGAATCATGTTGTAAGATGAAAGCTTAAGAGTCCACCAAGTATGACATTGTCGATTCATTTGATGTTTTGTTGTAGGAGAAAGGACCACTTAAGAAACCCTACTATATAGTTGTGATATCATCCTAATAGGAAATTTAACCTGCAAGCACCTTTATAAAGGTAGCAACTGAATTAGGCAGAGGAAGAAGAGAATATGTACAAAATACCTCCCTTAGCTTCTTTGACATGAATACTCCAGTTAAATCCCGAAGCTCTCCATATCGAAAATCCGTTTCTCATTTCAATCAGTATCAAGTTACTTTGAAGATGGTTGAGACGAAAAGAAAGTTGACCAAATAATTGAAGTGGTAAGAATTAGAAACATTGAGAACTTATTTTAACTTTCCTCGTGGAATTATCCTTTGGAAAACCTGCAATTGGATCCGCGAGGAAATTAGTAGTTCCTTCTATGATTTGTCTCTACAAGATCTTTAACTTTGTTAGTTGATTCTAATCTTCTAAAATGCATATTTGAACCTATAACCTTGGTATAAATGTGATCATGAGCTATTATTAAAGTAGTGTGTACTGGATCTACTACTCGAAGTATATCAGCAAGCAAGCTGTAGTCTTACGATTATCATGCTGTGAAATTGCTATTACCTTCCAGTTCTGTTGCATCAAGTAAGAGCTAAGCCTCAAAATTTGTGGACATTACTGGCACCTGAATAAAATTATATGGACTTCCATTAGATTGAGTACATCTTTATTTGGCAACGAACATCTGTAACAGATAGATAGAATATAGCGAATATATGTGTGTTTATCATCTTCTTTTGCAACATTTATTCAACCTGGGATACATGTTTCTGCAGTTGATGGAATTTTGTACTCAATATTTGATTAGCAAAAAAGTTTACAAATGATAAACTAAATGCTAATGTTGTGTTTTTCTTTACATGATGGTTGGATAGATTATGAGGAATGAGTGACAATGATAAGAAGTGAAATGTAGATTAACCGTTAGAACTATTATGATAAAAAGAGAACCTAATTAAATTAGGAATAACCATGATTACGTTTCTATTTTATAAGGTATATGAACGACTTCATATAAAATATGCCTCTTCCTTCAGTATCGGTTATATTATGTAATCATTGGTTTTGCTTTCAGGTAGTATGGCAGATTGCCTGAGACCTTTGATGTGTTTCACTTGGTTGGACTGTCAAGTCTGGTGTCGTTCTTTTTTATAGCCTCTCAAAAATCTGTAAGTCGCACAATTACCATTGAGTATGATAGTCTAAGCTAACTTTAGCCTTGATTAAAATTGTAGATATCGAAAATTGAGCTACTTGATTAAAAAATCTTTTGCTGATGGATTAATACATGGAATAAATTTGCTTATCCTGAGAGTGATACAATACTTTTATAATCTACTGTATCTATAAAATGTATAGTGCTTCTCTGATATATGTATTTCATCTCACATGTCTATATTTAACTTACAGGTGTTTAGTTATCTTTTGAAGGTACAATAAAACCTTTTATTTCCCTATGTTGTTGTTTCGGGTATACCAAGAGCGACTACTGAGATGGACAATGTGGCTGATACTCGAAAGGAAAATGATAGGTTAAATGTGCTTGTGATGTGCCCGTGTTGAAAATATAAATTTCCTATATTTTGTGGGATATAGCAATAGCGATGTATAGTGTTGTATGCTCTCTTTTGCAAATATTGTATTATTTATATGATGTATGAAGATCGGACTGTAAATTTCATAACTAGAGATGTAGCATAGCACGGACAAGCTTCTTCTAGTATATATATGTATTACGTTAGTACGTTTTAATCATTTAAAAATTTAAATCATTATCACGTCCAATCTTGGTAAAACCAAACTATGTCGATATAATAGAATCGAAGGTAACAGTTTCCACAGAACCAAAGTGATAGTTGGCCCATCCTAAGTAGTATTACTGAAGATTTACTGTCTAATTGGATTGTCTTAAAATAGATTTCGATTCTCTAAACATGATTACGTGACTATTAAGAGAGGGTATCTCTTGTTAAAAGGAAGGCATATATCAACCGCGTTTGACAAAAGTGAGGAAGAAATCTTTTTTGACATTCATTTCTCTCTGTTATTCTTGAGTTGTCACCATTCTTCTTCTTTTCTCTTCTTTTTTTTTCGTTCTTTGCTTTGAAATGTTTACACGTATATAATAATTTCCCTCAATTATTTTCCACTCTATAGGAAATAACACTTTTGATACTTGAGTTCATATACATACAATCATACATCCATTGTAGAAAAATTGCTCGATGGGGAATGAAGATTATTATAAATAATTGGAACCTAATAGCTTTCAAATTGAAAATAAGGAATAAAATTTATGGCCATAGGAATTTCAGTCAATGTATAGCTAATCTTTCTCTACTCTATTGTTAAACTAAAATATTGGAGAAAGAGAATATGAAACCATGATCTCACATTTTAATTGAGACGCTGATGAGAGAATAGAAATGATCCTTAAAGGTACAAATAAATGGTTAAAAAGTCACAATTCAAAGAGTAGAATAACGAGTACTTCTAATCTCGCTATTCTCTTGGCCTGTTGGCCACTAGTGGTGCACCTTCCCTGCTCTACGACGGGTATATAAAATATTTCGCGTTCAAGCATGATTTTGGAAAGCCGCGATGTAAGGTAGGTAGCCTACCCTGATATGCGAACATTGATCCTTTATTATACATATGCTTTAGGTAGTTTCTATTTCTTTTTCTTTCTTTATTTGTTTTACAGCTTTTGCTGTGTGTATTATTCGAGAGAGGTGAGCTTAGATTTCAAAGAGTTGTTCAATTATATGTGCTGTTCTTCTTTCTATTATTTTATTTGTTCATATGAAGTCATGAATTGAACAACTATACGTGCATTACGAGTGTACTTTGATGTAGCTCAACTCTACGTGAAAGGGTTCAATTTTTATATATATACGATTAATTAATTAATTAATTAAGTTTAAATTATTGAGGAATGTTCCTCAAACTGGATCTGATTAGCTAGGCATAATATTCCAGTTTTAATCACATATATTTGTCTCATTAAGAAAGACGAAAAATTTCCATGTATGTTTGGACACATTACCAGGGGCGGATTTAGGAGGCGGAAGCGTTCCGAACATCCTTCGCCCAAAAAATTATACTATATATATTACAAATTTTGGACATTACTTGGACAATTTGGAGCGTATGTATTGACTGATCTTATGAATATCAATTCCCTCGGTCTCCATTATATTTTTGGCTTTGTATAAATGTTTGATAGAGTAAAAAAGAAGAGAGAAAAAGTCTCTTAATGTGTTATTTGTCCCATGGAATTGCCTTTTCCAACTTTTATCCAAAGTATGATTAGGGTTCTTATCTTTATGAATTGAGAATTGTGGTAGCTTGTGTCTCACAAACTCATAAGAAAAATGGAAAATGCCAAAGGAGAGTAAATTTTACTGTAATTTGATTAATTCATGATCTACATTTGCGGCTGAGATGAGAATCTACTATTTTGTAGAGAGTATAAAAATATAGAGGGAATAACATTGTAAATTAGTTACTATTGAAGATGTTTATACAAGTGGCAATTAAACTTTGTGTCTCACAAAGTCTTTCCATTAACTGAATTCTCTAGCTTTGAAAGTCTACATTGTGAATATTACCAAATGAGAAGGATCTTTTTAAATACATGGTAAAAAGCTATCTGCATATGGTGTTTATAATTACATCAAATTATATTAATTTATATGATTTGAGTCATAAATTAAGGTGATAATGTATGTGAATTCTTTATAGTTTATTGGTTAAAGTATATGTGTCATGTATTTATTGAATTGATGTAAATATCGGGTACAAATACTTTTTAACTTAATTTGTAAGAATCTATAACATTTCCTCCGAGAAAATAAATAGCCAAATACAAATATTTATATTCTTATTTTTTAAAATAATAATTAATTATGATAAACTTATTACCCTTCTCGCCATAATATCAAACTTTATGGGTCCCACGGGGTCGAGACTTATTCCAACCTAGTTGGAAACGCGAGTCACCTATATATTTTGTAAAAATAGCATCGGCTAGTTAGTTTTTAGACTGGTCATTCAAAAATAGTCAGTGTTTGTTAAGTCATTGAAAAATAGTCACTATTTTACTGCAACAGATATCGGTCCAGCATAATATACTAGAGTTTGGTGCACCTGTGTATGAACTTCCAGCATATTATGCTGGAACTCCAACACGCGGAAAGTTTCAGCATAATACACTGGAGATTCGAGCACTTGTGTATGAACTTCTAGCATATTATACTGGACCGGTATACTTTGCTGGAACTCCAGTATATTATGTTGGAGCTCTAGTATACTTATGCTGGAACTCCATTATCTTATGTTGGAACTCCATTATCTTATGTTGGAGTTCCAGTCTACTTATGTTGGAACTCCAGTATAATATGCTGGAGTATTTTCTGAATTTTGAACAGTGTTTTCGTTCAAATTTATCTTTACATTAAAATGGTTAAATTTCAATTACTTTAGAAAGTGTGGCTATTTTTGAATGACCACTTGTAAATCTGGCTATTCTTGAATTTCTCGCATATATTTTTGGTCCAGTGTTAGCAACTTGGAGCCATATTGTGCGTCAATACTACTTGAAGGACCATACTTACTTAATTTGAGACAAGGTATACCACTGTAACCATACTTCACTTGTATACTCACTTTTGATTTAATTCAGTGTTGCATGTGATGTCTCTAATTTTGCCCTTACCAACAAAATCAAGGACCCAAAAATATGAAAGGTATCCTTAAGCAATAGTGAAATTGTTTCCGTGTGATCTATTGATCACGGGTTCGAGCAATAGAAATAACTACCAATACTTACACTACAGTAGAATATCTATATCACGCTCTTGGAGTATGGTCCTTCTCTGAAGATCCTACGTAAATATGGGATGCTTTGTGCACCAGCCAACAAAATCAAGGACCGCACATGTTATTTTATTTAAGTTGATGATGGCAGGAGAAATGTCGAAAAGGACCGCTGAAGTGAAGATCGTCGTTGTCGTCATGTTACTTTTCCACATAGAAAATAAATAAAAGGACTTCTACTACAAGTTCAACAACCTTATTTATATTTATAATGTCCTACCTAAAATCTATCCGATCGTGATGGCATCTAACCCAACTCGCTAGGTAAGTCAATTTAACCACTAACTAATTCTAATAATAATTAATAAAGAAATTAAGTAACGTAATATCTAAATCTGATACATTCCCCAAGGACTGGTAGTAAAAATCATGATCTTATAAGAATAGAGTTTACAAAGCTGGTATGAATTAATTACATCATCTGTTCGAAATGTACAAAAACAGATTTATATATTCTAAAGCTACCATGAACAAGAGGCAGCTACAACTGAAACGCAGGTATATCTTCAAATCCAGCTCTCGTCGATCTCAGAAACATCTGCACGCATGGTGCAGAAGTATAGTATGAGTACAATCGACCCCATGTACTCAATAAGTAACAAATCTAACCTTAGGTTGAAAGTAGTGACGAGCTAGAACAAAGATCGAGTTCAACATCCAGTAGCCAACAACAGTTCATAACAACGCAAAACAAGTAACATGCTGCAGCGTGCAACCCGATCCCATAATATCACTCACACTCAGGCCATCGACCTCACTCAATCATCAATCTCTCCAGTCTCTCGGGCTCATAATATCATGAAACTAGCCCAAAATGATGATATGATATGTCAATACATGATACAGAGATTGAGATTATAATAAGCATATGAATGCGTGTGACTGAGTATGTAATGCAATAAAAGCAGATAATTCAACGGCAGAAATGAACTCTGTGGGTCCCAATAGGATAAGCATGTAGCCTAGACCGAATAACCTGAAACCCAAAACCGACGATTCACATAAATCATAATACATAGAAGGATGCTACTCAAGTCTTCAAATAGTTGAACGGGATGGAAATTCTCAAAACGACCGGTCGGGTTGTTACATCCTCCCCCACTTAAACATACGTTCGTCCTTGAACGTGCCAAGAGTTGTTCCCAAGCCACCAAACTACCATGTAACCTTACCATGCACATACCCGGAGGTGATCCCACATCACCCTATTCCATATAGGCCTGACAACACAATATAACTAAAGATCATTACTTCAACCTTATCCCGTAACCACAGAATCCATTTCTAACATCCAGAATTTCTTATAAGATCTGAATCTCGCAACCTACACAGTGTATAAGTCTGAACAAGCTGCACCAAGCCACAACCATAACCCAAGATGCAATCGCATGATATATCACATAACTCAAATACTCATAGCAATGATTTCTAATCACAGTAGCTGCTCAAAACAACCAATACCGATAATAAACCTCATATCACACAAAACCTCATTCTAAAACCTTCGTACTATGCCGATGATGAAAGAAACACGCAAAAACTCATAACTACTTATCATATCAACAAGTCATGGAGCTTCCTCTCCTTCGACAATAACTATAGCCAATTTCTAAGCCGATTTCTGATATTATCCTTCCGGACATATTGTATTCAAAATCGATAGTACCCATTCTAGGTCCAATAACCACATCTCATCCAACATGACCACTCTAGTGACATGCCATATCAATACAATCTAAAGCCACAACCCCTGCAATCCGTGCACCAATAAGCAACATTCCAAATGTACTAAATCATGAAAAGAATGACTCTAACGATAGAACTGTCCCGCAAGCTTAACAAGTACCGCCACAACGAAATGCTGAAAATCCATCACACACCGTAGAACCATCACACGAATCTAGCACAAAGGCTCATACCTCAACATAACTTCGCTATAATGCGTTACCTCATCCAAACACTGGTCCATATTATATACCTCAAGCCACCCTAGTCAAAATTAATAACCACGCGCAATTCAACATCAAGTACCTAAAGTGCATTACCTTAACCACAGAGAAGCAAATGACATAATGCCACTCAAACCAAAAGAGAAACCAATGCACAATCAATCATGCGTCCCTCAAATAACCATCTCGCTCAAATTCCGCTATAATGCCCAAATAGAGTTGCGCCATGTGTGTCTATAACCAACGAATCATAACCGCTGGTAGCATAGAAGAGTAGCTCATGGAACATATCCGAACACTAACAAACCCAACTCTAACTAAATGGCACGCCCTTCAACAATAGCAGTACGGAGTCAACCAATTTGACCCGGTGTAGAATACACATCCTCATTGGGCCTACCAATGGACCCCCAAATCAACTCCGGTCACCCACAAATAGATAAATAACCATCTGAAGGTCCACAATGACTCAATCATAACACTTACTATCATTTGGCTAGCTCTGGCCACAATTTCACAGTCCACAACCATGAAATAATCTGCTTCTAAGAACTCCCAGTCTCCAAATCTATAGAACACACGAATCACTATATTTGATCCCAACTCCACCGCCCGAGTGTCTAACACATCTCTCATATATGATTATCCCACGAGGAATACTTCTATAATTCTTCAGTGCTACATAGCAAAATTTGAATATCAGCAGTCGATCAACCAGGAGAGTGTCGCAATACCAATGACTTATCCATAAATCAAAACACAGTGCCCCTTCTGAAATGTACACTCTTATCAAGCAATTCCAAATAGTAATATTATTTACCTAGTCATCTGAAACTGTCCATGCTGCCTAAGAATTTTATGTCATTCCCTCTAAAACTGAACTGTGACCTTGCTCATGCAAATCTCAATCCCACACAACACAACGCATATACCATGCCATCATATGAAAAGCACGAGAACCTCATAATCCACTCTGATTCAAAAGCAACTACACACTTAATTAGCCAAGAACCTTGCATTTTTATCTCATCCCGGAGAAAATCACTATACGCGACATGTTCCTCACGCCAGTAGGAAATATACACCTCGAACCGTGGTGAAAAAAATCGTTGAGAACACTTTGAAATTTTGCACATGACAAAGTCATCAAAATTGAATCTCTCTAACTCCTCCAAGCTACGCAGGTCGCCAACACCCAAGAGCATTGCCACAAAACATCTGTAGAGACTCACCACATCATAATTACCCAAAGAACCAATCATATCCATTAATGTGCTGATCCAACTTACTACCAAGTTGTTCTATTTCTCCGAGTTCCTTCCAAATTGACTTCAAATTGATACTTTTCTTTGCTAGAACACCACGATCCCTAACCAAAACTCACCCCACAAACTCTAGCATAAAACCACCTCGTCCTAAGGCCCATAAGCCGTTGAATTCTCTCTTCAGGACCCAAAAAGTACCACAACCAAGATACCCGTTCTGAAGGGGCCTTCTACGAACCTAAAGTCGTTTTCTTCACCTTCCTGATACTAAAATGTAGAATCCATAAGGATATAGAAATACCGCGAGTCTCGACACCATCTAATGCAGATGTCAGATCCTAGCCATATACCAATCCGAAATTCTCAATTGCTACATATAAATCTTGAATCCATTAGAACCATTCTTGAGAGTCGTCCACTCTGCTCAAATCTCAATTACACCGCCCCAAACGGGCCAAACGACATGTGTCCCATTAGCACACCAACACCCTAAGAAATAATCCTACCTTAAACCAGCCAAGAAAATTCCTACTTCATGCACACCACATCCTTCACGAATATATAATCACTCAATCATTCCATGCTTCCCATATACCCATAGAGTGTTATACAACCCGTATCTTGAAATTCCCTTATCCGAGTCATCCTTGATCTCAAACTCTGTAAGTCATAAATAATTCACAATTATACCTCAAACCGAAACCAATACAACACATAACCATGCAATCCATTCATCGATAGCAGACTCCTCCACTTGGTCCAAAGCCATAGATCAAAACACACCATAACTCACAATGCCCACTCTATTATTTCCATAACACCGCAGTGAGGTTCAACTAAATCCTTCATGAACTCCTATAACACAAACCATCTAATACTTCAAATTATCTGCAAATCTCGCATTCACCCTTGTAATAGTCAAGCCAACTCCCACAAGCAGTCCAAACTCAAATTGCAACACAAATAATTTGCTGGTAAATGAGAGCTTTCTACAACACAACATAGGGACTACACAACCTCAATACACCCCGCAGGAGATAACCCACCTTCTTTGCCTCAAACTGACATCTCTCTACACTCTTCCACAATCATAACTATTACGCAATTACTTAATATTCCTGAGTCTGAACTCATAACATGACATGAAAATCTACTTCACTTCACAACTAAACAACATGAAAGATCCTTTGACACACACCATAACTCGAGATTATACGTCAAATCAAGACAGAAATCAAGCACCCAATAGTCTTTTCTACCTCTCAAGCAAACTCTTCTCGTCATATTTGAACAATCCGAACACTTCCCTCCATCACATCATACTCGTTATATAGCCATCCAACCAATCATAGAGCCATAAATTTCCACTCATAAACACTACCGGGCGTATAAGTCCAAAAAGATGTGCTCACACAATCAAAATCTCCATGCTCAAGTTACAGTCAAAACCCGGCCTCAAGTCCTCTAGACTGACCCATCATCATCACACTAAAATCACATCTCGCACCTTATCCATGGAATCACAAGTCGTCGATGCAGAGCTGATACCAAGCGCTCACATGCGCATATGAATGTGTGGAAGGAATTCAAAAAGTTACGCTTCAAGTTGAATCATTGTCGCACGATAAGAAAAGAAAGATGGGAAGTATATCCTAAATGTCTTGTAACCTCTCGAAGATAGATATGGACGTCATCATACCGATCCACAGGACTGTACTAGACACCTGCCCATGACTTGTAGAACCTATGAACCTAGAGCTTTGATATCAATCTGTCACGATCCCAAAATCCATAAAGTCGTGATGGAACCTAACCCAACCCGCTAGGTAAGCCAATTTAACAACTAAACAATTCCAATAATAATTAATAAATCAATTAAGTAACGAAATATCTAAATCTGATACATTACCCAAGGACTGGTAGTACAAATCATGAGCTTCTAAGAATAGAATTTACAAAGCTGGTATGAATTAATTACATCATCTGTTCAAAAAGTACATAAACAGATTTATATACTCTAAGGCTACCATGAACAAGAGGCAAATACAACCGTAACACATGTACATCTTCAAATCTAACTCTCGTCGATCTCAACAACGTTCGCAGCCAACATATGCATGCAAGGTGCAGAAGTGTTGTATGAGTACAACCGACCATATGTACTCAATAAGTAATAAAACCTAATCTTAGGTTGAAAATAGTGACGAACTAGAACAAAGGTCGGGTCCAACATCTAGTAGCTAACAACATTTCATAACAACGCAAAACAAGTAATAAAAGAAGTAACTCAAAGATAAAATACACACCTTTTTCAAGGTTTCCCAAAAAATATGTCCGGTTTTCAAGTATATCAGTGAAAACCCAAATCCTTTAACGAAATCGTCGATAATATGAGTAAGTTTAAAAACAATAATTTTTCCCAAATATCCTTTTAAACAATAAATAAGATGTTCCATTTTTCTTTCCAGGTATCCAGTGTAACATATATCACTATGACCATATGTCAATATGTGTGAGAAGTCATGAATGTCGTGATAACGTACAACATGAGGAATAAATGCATCTTTATGCCTGTATGTCATATGTGCATGTCAATGCCATGTACCTCAGTGATGAACTCATGTACTCACACTCTCGGAGTACTCAATCTCACTGTCTCACACTTTCCACTCATCATGCTCAACCACTCAGTATTGTATAAGGCCAATCCGGCCCAGGGAAGATCCATCTCGGAATATCTACATCAATTGACCATCAATCACTCAGTACTGAGTAGAGCCAAATCCAGCCCTTAGGGAAGATCCATCCCCAGGTATATAAATGCTTCGGACAAGATCCATATCCAGGGAAGATCCACCCTTCAATATAATCAATCGCGCTCACTAGGGGTGTGTGCAGACTCCGAAGGGGCTCTCTCCCGCCCCGTTTTCTCGCGAAATCGGGCTTTGATATGTGATAACTCTTTTAAATTAAGGGTAGGGTGTTAAAAGAGAAGAGTCATCACCTAACGATTTTGAGGTGCGCTAGGACACCTATTATGCAAATAACTCTGTTCGACTAGTCAATTCCACCAAAGATCGGGTAAGGGCTCAAATTACCTCAAAGAGAAGGTGTGAGGCACTCTTCGAGATCCACAACCGTGATCCCAACCGAACTTAAAACTATGTGGATTATGTAATTAGGCTAGATGATCAAATAAACAAAGAGAATATAACAGTCGAAGAATTTTATTATAACACACTGAGAATTAGTATAAATCTTAGTATGACTATAATGATACAACTACATTGGTCTATATTAAATGATTAAGTATGAATAGCAAATATATAAAGGAGGGGGAGGGGTCCTAAGTGTTTTAGCCTAAAGGATCATCCCATGCAACATAAATAATACTTCGCAACTCCTTTTAGATAGGAGTTGCTCATATTATTCAGCGAGCACAGACTAGCATCTCCTGCTACCCAATTACTATGTTGAAGTTGTTTACTTAAAGACATTCTAATTCAATTCTAAATCGTACCCTATGCATGCACTACCCGTCTCATGCCTATGGTCCAGGAGGCTTTGGACCTCTACTAGGTGGTTCTAGACTTAGCTTAGGTTGCTCAAAATGATAAAACTATGCGACACTCAAAATAGATAGGACTTCACGTAAATACAATTAAAGGCTCAAGTTAGCCTCCACATATAAGCAGTAAATGCACGCGGGCATTTTAGGCAACATAGATTTTCATAATCAAAATTTAAAGACTTATAGGCATGGTTTCTAGGTGATTCTGGATTTCCAACAGTGTACAGGCAATGAATTTTGCAAATTGAAGCGTTACAAATTCTACAAACATGATTTCCAAATTATTTGTGCAAGGAGGCAGTAAAAACTGTCTGAATTACCAGTGCTAGTGTTATAGGCATGTTTGTTAAGCACATGACAGTGTCCTATAGGCGGGATCTCTAGTAGTTAACAACTGAAATTGATTTTATATACTTTATCCCTATGGGTATGTCGTCTAAGTGTGGCAATGCGACAAATGACAAAGTAATTGATTGGTTGATTAAGATCTTATAGTCATGATATATAAAGAAGCAACGTACTAAGAACAATAGAAGAAATTGATTGATTGACTAATTGAAACCCTATAGACATGGTATTTAGGGGGACATTAGCGAAACCTGGTTATTATATCCTATAGGCATGTTGTCTAGAAGCGTTTAGTAGTACACATGGAAACAAATAGAAATTACTTGAGCCAACATGTTTTGTCGAGTTGAGTGAAGTGTGTGCGTGATCCTTATAGGCATGCTTTCTATTAGTGTATAACACACTAAACTAAACAACATATAAGGCATACTGAACGAAATAGCAAATGGAACACATAGACCCTATAGGCATATTTTCTACCCTTTATGCAAGCATTAAAATCTCTAATTGTTTGTTTAAAATTATCACAGGCCCAGATAATGAATAAGTACATGTCTAATCATAAATTTAAAACAATACAGCGATGCATCTAGGCCTTCAAATGGCTTAAAAATCTAGACAAACCTATATTCCATGCGCAGATAGCATGCTCAAAACCACAGTACTGTGAGCATGTGATTTTTACTCGCCATATCGTCCTATAAAAATCCCAATAAATCAATTGATTTTATGAATATTGGTTGATTTTTCAGTAATTAATTGTGAATTATTTGCATTGTTTGCATATTCATAATTCATCTTTCAAAATCATTGAAAATTTTGCATTATGAAGTTATTAGTTATAATTAATTAAATAATAGACAAATGACAAGTATTTAACGTAATGTAGTTTTTAATAACTATTTACTATAAAAATTAATCATTTTATTCGATAAATCATAGGTTTAATTAAGAATATATAATTGGTTGTTTTATTCTTAATGAACATGTAAATATATGAAAAATAAGGTTTGAAATTAATTGCTACAATTTTTGATTAAGTTAGAGTTTAATTTAATAATTAAGTTAACTAACTAAGAAAACAAAATGGGACCTGGGCCAAGAAAGACCCAGGCCCAAACCCAATCCCTTGAAACTACCCAGTCCAAGCCAGCCCAAATCCCTTACCCGGCCTGCCCCAGCCTAACCAAACGACACCATTTGGTCTAGTCAATTAAATCCTGGCCATTGATCGAAATGGATTGAACGGCCAGGAACTCACCCCCTCTAAACTATATAAATGTCCTAACCAAATCCCACCCCCCTCATTTCACCAAATCCTAACCCCCTTCGTCCGTCTCTCTCTCTCTTCTCTCTAAAATCCCTAGCCGCCCCAGAGTCCCACCACCGTCCGGCCACCGGACCTTCTCCAATCACCCCCAAATCTCTACCCTACAACCCCCATCACCTCCTAAACCACCTCCTGTTATTAGTCATGTCAAAAAACCATCCCAAAAACCCCAATTTCAGATCTGAGATTCCAAAACCCTAAGTCTCCCACGCGCACTGATTCAAGGGCCTTCAACGGCTCGGACCTGCATGAGTCAGTTGCTCTTGACAAGAGCAATTGATTCATGTGGGTTTGACTCGTTTTCAAACCCACCGAAGTCCGGCCAAAACTCCGGCGAATCCGGCCAAATGGTTTTAACTGACTGGTACCCCTCCCCTTTGTTTCTTTTAATCACTTGTCTAGTAAGATAAATTGCCTAGGCTAGTATTAAATTTCTTCTACCAATCTATGTCTTTCGTTTCGATTAATTGTTTAGATTTTGTAGGTTTTCTGTTTATTCTCCTAAATGATGTTAGTTACAAGATATTTGTTTAACTGAGTTTAGTTTTAGGTTTTTCTTCTTTACTAATTGTCCCTAAATGCTACTGCCCCTTCCCTCTCTAACTGTTTTGGGGTTTATTGGTAGGAACCTGTCTAGATTTAGTTATTTTTTGAAGATCTGTGTAGATCTGTTGTTTTCTTCCCCCACCTGTGTATATTTTTCCTTGTCGTTTCAATTTTGAGTATGTTTCATGACTCTTGTTCTTGTCATATTAAGTAATTAGGTTTTCCTTGTTAATCATACCTCCTAATTTAGGTTTCGTCATTGACTGCATATATGGCTTTTCTGTTTTGATTCACATTGTTTTCAATTGATGTAGTACTTAACACATTATGCAATTCCGGACTGTTTTTGCAACCATGATTAATCATTTTTAGGTTTTCCTGTTAGTCACCATTGATTTACTAAAGATTATACTTATTTGATTCATGCTTAGTTTGTTTTTAGACTGCCTTCACTATCGCTCCTTCCCACCCTCAATTGATTTGTTTAGTCTTATTCATCTTCTGAGTTTAGTGTAATCTAGAGTTAACANAGTCTAAGAAGTTTAAAGTAATTGATTAATCTGAAATTAATCAACCCTTGATAAGGCAACAAAGTTTAGCTACTAATTAATTAAATTAGAATGGAGTTACTTATTACCTAATTGTTAACCTAACTAACTTTCTTTAATCAAACTAAGATCCTAGAATGACCAAAATAGTTTAAAAGGTCAGTTTCATAGGATTAGCCACTCAATTGACTAAGAGTTAATGGATAAGCCTAATTACACCTAATGAAATTGTTTCAACCAATTAGCTACTGATTTTAATTCAAATAGTGGTCAATTTGAGTTTAAATTAATTAGGCAATAAGTCACACTTAACTAGTAGACTTAATTTTTTTTTAATCATCTAAACAACATAGCTGATCGAAGTCCTAGATAACTAGTTAAGATCAATTAACTAAGTTTAAGAATAATTGTTTCACTTAGACTCACATTTAAATGATTCCAACTTCTTCAATCTAGAAATTAACTTAGGTAGCTTCTTAAAGTATGTAACTGAAAATAAAATCTGTTTAAAACAAGTAGCTTGAGGGTAATGAACTAAGGCAGATTCATTTAGTTTAATTAAATTAACCTAAGTTTAAGGGAACTGGTTTGACTAACCTCCTTTAAGTTTAATTAAATTGTTGATTTAATGACTTAAACATAATAAGTAGTATGAAAGCCAACTCTAGGCATTTAATCAACTAATCTTCATTTAATTGACTCAACCTTAGTTAAGAACAATTAGTTGTCACCCAAAAGAACCTTCTAGATTAGATAAATATCAGGAAATCAGATACTTAGGGATAGAAGGGTAATTTCAAGGGCTGGAATGTTCTGGAAGGTACAGCTATCCCAAAAGGATAGGGTTGACAATTGTACCTGTACCCTTTTANCACACTTTTTACCACTAATAGAGATTTTTTGGAGATTCTTCTCTGAATCCCTTGGACTGAAAATTACAACTTTGACTGCTAAAAACTTAGAAAACAGAAGTGAAAAGTATTTTACAAAAGGAGTGGGAAAAAATCTGAGCTTAGGTTGTCTTGTAGCTGTGATTTTCTTTCCAAAAAGACTTGGTTTTTGGTTGCTGTCTTATTTCAATCATTTGGGTATTCAAAAATCATCTTCCCCTGGGTTTTCTCTACTTTGATTGCTGTTTGTTGTTGCTGGCTTTCTCTGCTTTTCTGCTGACCCCCATTGCTTGACCTTTATTTGGTCATGTTTTTTCTGTTGTTATCTTATCCTAAAGGTACGTAAAACTGGCTTCTCTCTTTATGAAGTATGAAAAGTATGAAATCTGTTTGTCTTTCCTCTATGAATCTGTTTTGTTATTTGTTTAGACCTATTTCTGTATAAACTTATATGCATGTATATAGAGTAACACATTATGTTTGTTTAGTTTCCAATCTCTGAATTTTACATAAGTCTATTTCATCTTAAAACTGCCTGTTATATAACTGTGCAATCAATGTTTGTGTTAGAAAATAGTATCAAAGTGTAATGAACTTAACCTCTAATGGTTAAGTTCATCCTACAAAGATGCTGAAATACTGGTTTATTCCAGGTTTTAGATATCTAGATACTGTTATGAAACAGCACTAGGGTAGATGAATTTGACCCTCTATAATGGTCAAATTCACCCCATATCAGGTGCTTAAACAATGGTTTAGTTGCTGAAAGTCACCCTCTTAAGGGTATAAAATAAGTGATCGAAAAAGGCCTTTGGAATAGGGAATCTGGACTCTTTAAATGTCCAGATTCATTCTCTAAAAATGCCTAAATAATCAAAGTCCCTGTATAGTTTAGAATTATGTTAGCATCAGCACTAGGGTAGATGAATTTGATTTGTTGATAGTCAAACCCACCCCATGTTAGGTGCTTAAACAGTAGGCTATCACCCTTAAAGGTACGAAGTGAACAATCGACAAAGGTTGTAGAACATTGAATCTGAACCCTTCAAGTGATCAGATTCATACTCTAGAAATGCCTAAAATTAAAGCTATGGAAAAATTATGAGTTGAACAAGACCTCCATAGAGATGAATCTGACCCCTCTTTTTATGGTTAGATTCAACTTATAAGAGGCCAGAACCTGCATCTGGTAAAAATAGTGTAAAAGAAAAGCATCATAAAGGATGAGCCTAACCGCCTTGATGATATGATTCGTCCTATAAATGTTTGAAGATCTATTGATTACTACTACCCAAACAATAGATTCTGGACCTATTATCCACATCAAAGAATACACGAGTAGTTCTGCTTTTTTTAGCTTAGTATAAGCATCATCCGACTTAAACTCGACTTCCTATCATAGTCTTGTTTAGTCCAATGGGTGCATAACACACTCATCTAATTGAGGTGTTCTACAGATTACAAATGAAAGCTCGAACGCATGGCTTTGAAAGCATTCAAGACAGATAATTTAGTTAGACTGATCATTTTAAATTTTCTTGCCTTTCAAAAATGCATGTTGACAGTGGCAGTCGAAGTTGTAATTAATGATATTCATTTTCAGAATCATTGTAATTAAAGACTGGACTGTATATATTTAAATTCTTCTTACTGTTCGTGTTTGTTCTTTTCCATGAAAAGTAGGTTGTTTTTATTAGTAAATTTGTAATCCAATCCCTGTTTCGAAAAGTAGCATGATGACAATAGATAAAAATGGAGTGTATGTTCAAAATTAGCATGCATAGGATTTTAAAACACTTATTGATTTGGAAACAACTATTTCTGATTTTAGTTGCCTTCAGTATAAGTCAGAATTATTTAATTGCTCTCAGTTCATTCCGCATCTTATAAATTTTCTGAAATCAATGTATGCATATTTTTACAAATGAATTTCGATTATAGTAATTTATGTCTTAAACAACCAAGTCTGAACTAATAAAGTTGTTCACGCTATATCCTTCCTTAAAAAGAAATCACAAAGCAGTTATAGATTATAAATTCGAAAGCATTTAGAATTTGTATGATCTTGGTTTTAAGACTAATTTGTCTAAAATATTAAATTTCACTATTTTTAATAACTTGTGCCATTAAATACCTCGCGATTTACTTATGCCTAATCTAGTGAATCCTCGATACATATGAGTATGATTTTCCAAACAATGTCCCTCTGATAACTGGAAAACAACATTAAATGTGCAAATTTTCTCCTAATTACCATTCAGAGTACAATGTCTCTGTTTATACCTGTATCTAGTAGTGTTTAATTCAAATTACACAAATCCCTTTTTGTTCAATAGCCGAAGTAGGATTGGCCAAAAGATTTGAAATAATTTAGGGCTAAATGTGGCCATAGCCCAGAATATGTTGTCCTTTAGGCTAATTAATATCATTTTAGGCAATCCTCTAGGTAGAATGATACCTTTAGTTTTGGAAAAATTTGGTAAAGAATCAAAAATTATTCCAAAATCACCATAATCTACGCTCGGGAGCGACAACTCATGTCCCCGTCTTCAACTTCAAATTATAATAAAAATCACATGTTGTAATTACGGGTGCATTTCATGTGGCGTAGTTATAATGTGTCCAAAAGACAAACAAGTGCACTCCGTCGTGACTTGTTCCAAGATAAATCCATAAAAACGGCTAAAAAGTAAGAACGCTAAAATGCACAATAGGTTTAAAATACGTAAATAATCAGATAACTTAGGCCAAATATTAATAGTTAAGCAACCGTGCTAGAACCACGAAAATCGGGAATGCCTAACACCTTCTCCCGGGTTAACATAATTCCTTACTCGTATTCTGGTACGCAGACAACTTAAAACAGAGTCTAAATTTCCTCGGTTTGGGATTTCAGTAAAACAGTGTCCCGGAACATCGTCAAAAATCCGGGTGGCGACTCTGAAAACTAAAATAAATCCCAAATCCGAATAATGTCACTTTAATTGGAAAAACTCCTTAGTCCACCCTTACCAGATAAAAAAGGGAGGTGTGACAGCTCTGGCGACTCTGCTGGGGATCGAACCCAGAATTTCTGGTTTCGCAAGGTTCAAGAATTCGAGCTTAGAATAACTATTGTATTTGGCTTTATTATCCGATTTTACATATTTAAACCTAATGTGCTAAATGCTGCTTTTACCGCTTTGATATTATCTGAACTGTATATAAATTGTGCCGAAACCCTCTTCTATCTGAGTCTTCTAAATCATCTGGGAAGTTTGCACTTCGTGTGACTTCTTTTCTGTTAAAGTCATATCCAAATTTTAGAACGAGGTACGGATAAGTTGCAAAGCCGACGAAGCTTCTAGTAGGAACGCTTATTTTCTAGTAGGAACGCTTATTTGCTAGTAGGACCGCTCGGGTAAGCCTGGTCTAGAACAAAACCCCAGATTTAAACCTAGAATAACAAAACCTCATGTCGGATCCCTAGTAGGAACGCTTATTTGCATCATGTGCATTTGACTTAGGGGACTCAACACAGGGGTTGGGTCCGTCTAGGACAGCTGTACCCGAAATAAAAGTCTACCCTGATGCATTTTATTTGCTACGTATGCATTTATTTGTCACAGCTTGTGTATCGACCGGCTAAACAAAAAAAATGATAAGCATAAAAACCAAGAGTGAGGTAGAATAGAGAATTTACCCTATTTTGGAAAATCTTCATGTTTATCCCGAAACGCTGTCTAAATTTCTAAAACAAAAAAAAAATATATATATATATATATATACAAAAACAAAATGAGTGGGTATACATTTTTAGTTAATCAAGATTTTTCCCGAACTACGCTTTGTTTGATTCTCACTGGTGTGAGATACGTAGGCAACCCTCATCGGGTCCAAC
>MDKJ01353279.1:0-51374 GCA_005239525.1 Nicotiana knightiana | reverse complement strand
GCAACAAGGAGCGATAAGGGAGAATATTTATGTTTTATTGATTTTCAAAAATAAGGATTTGGAGAACTCCGATTTTATTAAAAAAGGTTTTCATACTCTAATTTTTACTGTGATTTAAATTGGAACTTGGAAATTTTGAGGAGTTGATTATAGATTAGATCTGAAAAGAATTATCCGAGTTGTTTCTATTTACTGTTGTGAGTTACTGGTCATTTAGTATTATTATTATTTCCTTCTTGCTTTATTATATATTGTTCACAGGTTATATTGTTAATACCCCGCCATAGCCTCGTCACTACTTCGTCGAGGTTAGGCTCGGCACTTAGTCAGTACATGGGGTCGGTTGTACTGATACTACACTCTGCACTCTTTTGTGTAGATCCAGGTACCGGCCAGAGTTATTAGATTTTAGTAGCTGCGCATTTTCATTGGAGACAAGAGGTAGATCTGCTGGCATTCGCAGACTCCTGGAGTCTTCTCTGCACTATTTAATTGTTGTTTTATTTCATTCGAAACAGATATATATACTTCTTTCAGCCCATTATTTGTAGTATTTGTAGTAGTTCGTGAATTGTGACACCGGACCCTGGGTAGGCGTATGGTTGTATATATTTAGTTCGAGGTTCGGCTTATTTATTCGGTTATTATTATTATTCATGGAGTCATTTACTGGAAATTATTAGATTTAGTTTATTTGAAATTTTCTGATTGTGTTTAAGTAAATTAAATTTCTAACATTGGCTTGCCTAGCAAGTATTGTGTTAGGCGCAATCACGATTCCGTGGGTTGAGAATTTGGGTCGTGACAAGTTGGTATCAAAGCACTAGGTTTCATAGGTTTCACAATTCACGAACAAGCTTGATAGAGTGTGAGGGGTCGGTACGTAGACGTCTGTACTTATCTCTCAGAGGCTATGAAGTTAGGAACAAACTCGGTTTTTATTTCTATTCTGTCGTGCGATCCTTGGTATCTCAAATACTGATTGAACTCTTCTACTCTCTCGCAGATTGCAAGAAAACGTGCTTCTTCTTCCGCTGACCAACAATCCGATCTTCCAGCAGCAACAGTTCCTATTAGGGGCCGAGGCCACGTCAGAGGCCGAGGCAAGGCAGGACTCAGCCCGTTGCTCATACTGCAGCTCCAGCTGCGGAGCCCCAGAATGATATTGATTGGGGGGCTCCAGCTCACACCGTTCCAGCGGGACCAGCTCAGGTCCCAGAGGGATTTATTGCTACCCCGGTACTTCAGGATGCTTTGGTCCGATTAGTGGGCCTTATGGAGAGTGTATCCCAGGCTGGCGCACTCCCGGTTGCAGCAGTCGTATCTCAGGCTGGAGGAGGGGTCCAGACTCCTGTTACTCACACTCCTGATCAGACTACTACTCAAATCCAAACCCCAGTAGCCAACCCAGTTGGGGTAGTTCAGACAGTTGCTGCAGCCCCGATTACTGAAAGGGCAGGTATGACTTCTGATGCTTTGTGGAGATTGGACAGGTTCATCAAGATTTTCCCTATTCACTTCAGTGGTGCTACTTCAGAGGATCCTCAGGAATATCTGGACAGCTGTCATGAGGTTCTTCATAATATGGGTATTTTGGAGACCAATGGGGTCAACTTCGCTGCGTTTCAGATGACTGGTTTTGCTAAGAAATGGTGGAGGGATTATTCGTTGACTAGACCTGTTGGGTCGCCTGCTCTAACTTGGGATTAGTTTTCTCACATCTTTTTGGAGAAATTTTTGCCTATCACTACCAGAGAAGAGAACCGTCATCTATTTGAGCGTCTTCAGCAGTGCGGCATGACAGTTACCCAGTATGAGAATCGTTTTGTGGATTTGTTTCGGCATGCTATTCTTTTATTGCCCACAGAGAGGGAGAGGGTTAGGAGACTTATTGAGGGCCTTGCCCAGCCCATCAGGTTGCAATGGCTAAGGAGACAGGGACTGAGATTTCATTTCAGGATACAGCCAATGTGGCTAGGATAGTTGAGACGGTTCTCGGGATGGGAGGTCAGGGATCAGACAAGAGACCTCGCTATTCTAGTAAATTCAGTGGTGCCTCGTCTGGAGGCGGAAATACTCAGGGTAGAGGCTATTTTTTCAGACCATTTAATTCAGCACTTCAGACGTCCCATGGTGCCTCAGGTGGTCATGGCTCTTACTTGCCTTATTCTGATCAGTGAGCCCCTATTAGAGCACATCCTCTTCAGATTTATTGTCGTTATTAGCCGGTTCGTCAGGGTCACCCTCAGTATCAGGATGGGTGTTATGAATGTGGTGAGTATGGGCGCAGGTCTTGTTCGAAATTTTTGGGTAATCAGCCTCAGTACCAGAATTCTCGTGCTATAGTTCCGGCACCAGCTGCAGCACCACCTGCCCAGCCAGCCAGGGGTGGGGGTCATGTAGTCAAAGGTAGAGGTCAGAATGTTAGAGGTGGAGGTCAGCATGATAGAGGTGGAAGCCAGCCCGCTAGAGGTGGCGGCCAGCCCGTTAGAGGTGGAGGACTACCTGTCAGCGGTCCTCCTGGTGACACAGTTCAGGATGGTGGGACCCATCCCTGATTATATGCATTTCCAGCCAGACCCGAGGTGGAGTCCTCCGATGCAGTTTATCACAGGTATCATTTCAATTTGTAATAAAGATGCTTCAGTTTTATTTGATCCAGGGTCTACTTAATCTTATGTGTCATCCTATTTTGCCTCATATTTGGTTGTGCCCTGCGATTCTTTAAGTGTCCTTGTTTATGTGTCTACGCAGGTGGGGGATGCTATTGTTGTAGATCACGTGTATCGTTCGTGCGTAGTCATTATTGAGGGTCTTGAAACTAGTGTAGACATGTTGCTTCTTGACATGGTTGATTTTTATGTCAGATTAGGCATGGATTGGTTGTCACCTTATTATGCCATCTTGGACTGTCACGCCAAGACAGTTACTTTAGCTTTGCCAGGATTGCCTCGGTTAGAATAGAAAGGGACTCCTGGTCATTCTCCCAGCAAAGTGATTTCTTATGCCAAGGCTCGTCGCATGGTTGAGAAAGGATGTTTGGCTTATTTGGCTCATATCCGTGGTTCTGATGCCGAGGTTTCTTCAATAGAGTTAGTGCCTATTGTTCGTGAGTTTCCCGAAGTATTTCCTACACACCTGCCGGGGATGCCACCCGACAGGGATATCGATTTTTATATTGATGTTGCTCTAGGAACTCAGCCCATTTCTATTCCTCCATACCGAATGGCCCCACCAGAATTGAAAGAACAGTTGCAAGACCTGCTGGATAAAGGTTTCGTCAGGCCTAGTGTCTCGCCCTGGGGTGCACCGGTTTTGTTTGTAAATAAGAAAGATGGATCGATGAGGATGTGTATAGATTACTGGCAGTTGAATAAAGTTACTATCAAAAATAAGTATCCATTGCCGATAATTGATGATTTATCTTATCAACTTTAGGGTGCCATTGTGTTTTCCAAAATTGATCTGAGATCGGGCTACCATAAGTTGAAGATTAGGGTGTTCGATGTTCCTAAAACAGCCTTTCGGACAAGGTATGGGCACTATGAATTTTTGGTGATGTCTTTTAGCTTGACTAATGCCCCAGCAGCCTTTATGGATTTGATGAATCCAGTTTTCAAGCCTTATTTGGATTCCTTCGTAATTGTGTTCATTGATGATATTCTTATATACTCTCACATTCGGGAGGAGCATGAACAACACCTCCGTATAGCACTCCAGACTTTGAGGGATAATCAGTTGTATGAAAAATTTTCAAAGTGTGAATTCTGTTTAGATTTAGTAGCTTTCTTGGGTCTCATCGTATCAGCAGAGGGTATTCAGGTAGATTCTAAAAAGATAGAGGTAGTCCATAACTGGCCTAGACCCACTTCAGCCACGAAAATGAGGAGTTTCTTAGTTTTGGCGGGATACTACCGTTGTTTTGTGGAGGGGTTCTCGTCTATAGTAGCCCCAATGAGGAGATTGACTCATAAGGGTGCTATTTTTAAATAGTCGGATGAGTGTGAGGCGAGCTTCCAGAAGCTCAAGATAGCCTTAACTTCAGCACCAGTATTGGTGTTACCTTTAGGTTCAGGATCTTTCACGGTATATTGTGATGCTTCCCGTGTTGGGTTGGGAGCGGTATTGATGCAAGAGGGCAGGGTGATAGCATATGTGTCTCGGCGGTTAAATATTCACGAGAAAAATTATCAAGTCCATGACTTAGAGTTGGAAGCCGTTGTTCATGCATTGAAAATATGGAGGCACCATCTTTATGGCGTGCCATGTGAGGTTTACACGGATCATCGTAGCCTCCAATACTTGTTCAAGTAAAAGGATCTTAATTTGAGACAGAGGAGATGGTTAGAGTTATTGAAAGATTATGATGTCACTATATTGTATCATCCAGGAAAGGCCAATGTGGTGGCCGATGCATTGAGTAGGAAGGCAGTAAGTATAGGCAGTCTTGCATGTATTCCAGTTGGTTAGAGACCGTTAGCTTCAGATAATCAGACGTTGGCTAATCATTTCGTGAGGTTGGATATTTCACCCATCCATGTTCTAGCTTGTACAGTTGCTCGGTCTTCCTTATTCGAGTGTATCAGATATCGGCATGATGATGACCCGCATTTGATGGTCCTCAGGGACACAGTTCGGCATGGCGGTGCCAAGAAGGTTACGGTTGGAGACGATGGTGTGTTGAGGATGCAGGGTCGTATATGTTTGCACAATATTGATGACCTTCGTGAGTTGATTCTTGAAGAAGCTCATAATTCTAAGTATTCTATTCACCTGGGTGCTGCCAAGATGTACCAGGACCTGCGGCAGCACTACTGGTGAAGGATGAAAAAGGATATTGTTACTTATGTGGATCATTGTTTGAATTGCCAAGAGGTGAAATATGAGCATCAGAGACTCGGTGGTTTACTTCAGTAGATAGAGATTCCTGAGTAGAAGTGGGAGCGTATCACTATGGACTTCGTTGTTGGACTCCTATGGACTTAGAGGAAGTTCGACGTTGTCTGGCTTATTGTGGATAGGTTGACTAAATCAGCACATTTCATTCCAGTGGCAAGTACTTATACTTCGAAGCGAATTGCAAAGGTATATATTCGAGAGATTGTTCACCTTCACGGTGTGCCCGTGTCTATCATTTCTGATCGAGGTACGCAGTTCACCTCGCACTTTTGAGGGCAGGTCAGCGAGAGTTGGGTACCCGAGTTGAGTTGAGCAAAACATTTCATCCTCAGATGGACAGGCAGTCCGAGCATACTATTCAGACTCTAGAAGATATGCTCTGTGCTTCTGTTATTGACTTTGGAGGTTATTGGGATCAATTCTTGCCGTTAGCGGAGTTTTCCTACAATAATAGTTACTAGTCGAGCATTCATATGGCTCCCTATGAGGCATTATATGGTAGACGGTGTAGATCGCTAGTTGGGTGGTTTGAGCTGGGAGAGGTTCGGTTATTGGGTACAGACTTAGTTCAAGAGTCCTTAGATAAGGTCAAGATTATACAGGATGGACTTCGTGCAGCTCAGTCTAGGCAAAAGAGTTACGCCGATCGTAAGGTTCGGGATGTGGCATTCATGGTTGGAGAGAGAGTATTACTTCGAGTATCTCCCATGAAGGGTGTCATGAGATTTGGGAAGAAGGGAAAGTTGAGCCCTAGGTATATCAGACCATTTGAGATTCTTGATAGAGTGGGGGAGTAGCTTATAGACTTGTCTAGCCTCCAGGATTATCCTTCGTTCATCCGGTATTTCATGTATCTATGCTCCGGAAATATCATTGTGACCTGTCCCACATGTTAGATTTCAGCTCTGTCCAATTGGACAAAGATTTGACTTATGAGGAGGAGTCAGTAGCCATTCTAGATCGGCAGGTTCATCAGTTGAGATCAAAGAATTACCCTTCAGTTTGAGTGCAGTGGAGAGGTCATCCTGTTGAGGCAGCCACTTGGGAGTCCGATTCGGACATGCAGAGTAGATATCCCCACTCGTTTGCCAGTTCAGGTAATTTTCTATATTCGTTCGAGGATGAAAGTTTGTTTGAGAGATGGAAATTGTGATGACCCAAAGGGGCATATTATAAATTAAGACTCCATTCCAGGCTCATTTGCCTTTAAAAGATTAATTTTATTTACCTCGATTTGCGTACGCAGTCCGGGCGTGAAACCGGAAAGCTTCTATGTAAAAATTTGAGAAATAATGAATTTGGAATTTAAAATTTGGTTAAACATTTTTATTAAACGGACCCAGATTTGTGTTCCAATGACCTCGAGAAGTCCGTAGTAAATATGGGACTTGGGCGTATGCCCGAAATTGAATTCCGAGGTCCCTAGCTTTAGATTTTTGAAGAAAAATTGTTATGCTGGATTTTTAATGAAATAAGGAAATGAATTAATGTTTGAACTCATTGGTATCGGGCCCGTATTTTGGTTCCGGATCCCAGTACAGGTTTGTTATGATATTTAAGTCCTATTTGTGAAATTTGGTAAGAATCGGAGTTGATTTGACGTGATTCGGACATCCGGTTGAGAAATAGTGAAATTTGAGTGTTCTTGAGAAAAATGATGAGTTTTGAGGTTAAATTCATAGCTTTAGATGTTATTTTCATGATTTGATCTCACGATCAAGTCCGTATGATGTTTTTAGACTTGCATGCATGTTTGGTTTGGAGGCCCGAGGGCTCGGGTGAGTTTTGGGTAGGCTACGGGATGTTTTACACTTAAGAAATTATGTTGTCACGACTGTTTCTTGTGCGCATGTAAATTGTTCTTCGTGTTCGTGTTGCTTCACTCACAAACGCGTAGAGTAAAGTGCATTGGGGCCATCTTTTTTCTATGCGAACGCAGAGCACTGATGGGCTAAAGCTTCGCGAACGCGTCCAGGCCACGCGAACACACTCTATAAACGGGACTTGGGGGAGGGTAGTTGCATTTCTTCTACGTGAACGCGACCACCTGGCTACGAACGCGATGACCAAAGGAAGCAAAGCTTCGCGAATGCGTTCAAGACCCCACGAACGTGAAGGCCATTGGGCCTGACCCATCGCGAACACGGCAGGCTCATCGCGAACGCGATGAAGGCCTACCCAGTCATATAAAAACAGTTTTAAAAATCGGGCAGAACCTGTTTTTCACCAATTTTCGAACTACAAAGACCTAAAGGCAATTTTTTTCACACAAATTCATCCCCAAAGTGTTGGTAAACAATTCTAAACTCTTCTCTTTCAATTACTCAATATTTTTCATCACTTTTCAATCAAAAATCAAGAATTTTCATGGTATAAATTGGTGGTTTGGGTAGAATTAGGAAATTTATAAAAATGGGATTTTGACCTCGAATTGGAGTCGGATTGTGAAACTAATTGCATATTTGGACTCGGGGGTGAATGGGTAAACAGAATTTGGTCCGAACCCCGAGTTTGGACCAAGCGGACCGGGGGTTGGGTTTTAACTTTTTTTGAGAAAACATAGGAAAACAATGATTTTTCAGTAAAGTTAGTTCCTTTAGCATGAATTAATGATATTAAATTAATTATGATTAGATTCGAGCGGGTTAGAGGCAAATTCCGGAAGAAAAGCGGTAATTGAGCAGTGAGTGGCCTGCGAATTTGAGGTAAGTGTTTGGTTTAACCTTGACTTGAGGGAATAGGAATCACCACTTATATGCTATGTGAATTTGCATGTGTGTGGTGTATAGGTGAGGTGACGAATATCTATGCACCACTAAATTATTGTTGAACATGGTCCCTTCCCCGTTTCCAATTATTTGCTTCCAGGCTTAATTATTTCAGGATCACTCATGTTTATATGTCTATTTGGATTCATTAACTTATTGTTAAGTATTGTTTAAAGTATTTTGGAAGTGTTGTTTGTTCTCTTGGTCTTGTTATGTTACATAAGGATTGAGCTGGATGTCATTGTTACGATATGTATACAAATTTCCGGTTGGTTTTGTTATGAAATGATAATTGATGAAGTTTATGAGTTTTACGGCTTCTGTTTACAATTGTTGATACAAAAATGTTGTGAAAGGCTTGGCCTGAATTGTGAAAGTTTTCGTAAATAAATTGATATGCTATGTCTGGTGGGAGCGGGTTGCACGTCGCAACAAGGAGTGATAAGGGTGGACAGGTGGGATCGGGTTGCAAGCCGCAACAGGAGAAATAAGGGTGATATATATATATAGGGAGGAGCAATAAGGGTAGACGGGTGGAAGCGGGTTACGTGCCGCAACAAAGAGCGATAAAGGAGAATATTTATATTTTACTGATTTTCAAAAATAAGGATTTGGAAAACTCCAGTTTTATTAAAAAATATTTTCATACTCTAATTTTTCCTGTGATTTAAATTGAAACTTGGAAATTTTGAGTTGATTATAGCTGAGATCTGAAAAGAATTATCCGAGTTGTTTTTATTTACTGTTACAAGTTACTGGTCATTTATTATATATTGTTCACAGGTTATATTGTTAATGCCTCGTTGTAACCTCGTCACTACTTTGTCAAGGTTAGGATCGGCAGTTAGTCAGTAGATAGGGTCAGTTTTACTGATACTACACTCTGCACTCTTTTGTGCAGATCCAGGTACCGGCTAGAGTTAGGAGATTTTAGTAGCTGCGCATTTTCTTTGGAGACAAGAGGTAGATCTGCTGGCGTTCGCAGACTCTTGGAGTCTTCTCTACACTATTTAGTTGTTGTTTTATTTCATTCGAAACAGACATATATACTTCTTTCGGCCCATTATTTGTAGTATTCTTAGTAGTTCGTGAATTGTGACACCAGACCCTGGGTAGGCTTATGGTTATATATATTTAGTTCGAGGTTCGGCTTATTTATTCAGTTATTATTATTATTCATGGAGTTATTTATTGGAAATTATTAGATTTAGTTTATTTGAAATTGTCTGATTTTTTTTATAAATATTCAAAGAAAAATGGTTAATTAAATTTCTAACATTGGCTTGCCTAGCAAGTATTGTGTAAGGCGCCATCACGATCCCGTAGGTTGGGAATTTGGGTCGTGACATCATCAAAAGAATCTCCAACTACCGAGAAGTCATCCATGAAGAACTCAAGTTTGTCTTCCACCATGTCCGTGAAAATAGACATCATACACCGTTGAAAAGTCACTAGTTCATTGCACAAACCAAAGGGCATCCATAAGGACATGTAAAGTTGGTTTTCTGTTAATCCTCTGGAGCAATTTGGTTGAGCCTAAATAACCATCAAGGAAACAATAGAAAGAATGGTCGGACAATCTATCGAGTATTTTATCCATAAAAGGAAGTGGAAAGTGATCCTTCTTTGTGACTTTGTTGAGCTTACAATAATCCATACAATCACTCCAACCGGTAACTGTTCCTGTGGGAATCAACTCATTCTTATCATTGGTCACAACCATCATGACACCCTTCTTCGGGACACTTTGAACAAGAGAGGTCCATGAAATATAGGAAATTGGGTAGACAATCCTGTCATCCAACCACTTGATAATCTCCTTCTTGACTATTTGCCTAGCTTCATTGAGAATTCTTTGATTATCAATGGATGGTTTAGCACCATCCTCCAACTTGATCTTATGCATGTAAAATGCGTGGCTTATACCCTGAATATCTTCCAAAGTCCACTCAATAGCCTTTTTCCACTTTTGAAACACCGCCAATGTGGAATCAATCTGCACATTAGTCAAACAATAGGAAAGAATAACCGGTAAAGTAGAACAAGGGACAAGAAATTCATATCTAAGTTGTGGTGGAAATGGTTTCAACTCCAAAGTAGGTGGATCTTCAATAGAAGGATTTGTAGAAGGGGTGTTCCATTTTTCAAGACCTAAAGATAATTTTCAGGGTGCATAGTTGTACGGCCCCATTCCTTGCAAAGAGTTCACACGTTCCATAGAACCATCCATCTCATCATCATTTAAGTTGAGAAAAATGGCATCCAACATATCACCAATAATGATTGTAGCACTTATATCATCAACAATAAAATCAGTCACCAAATCCACAAAGAGCACTCCTCATTGTTATTTGGTTGCCGCATAGACTTGCGCACATAGAATATAACTTTTTCATCACCAACACGGAAAATGAGTTCTTCGTCTTCCACATCACAAAGAGCTTTACCCGTAGCAAGGAAAAGTCTCCCAAGAATAATAGGAACTTCATATCAACCTTACAATCTAGAATAACAAAGTCCTCTGGAAGAATAAACTTATCAACTCAGACTAAAACATTCTCAATCACTCCCAACGGCATCTTCATGGTATGATCAGCCTTTTGCAACCTCATAGATATGGGTATTGGTTACCCAATTCCCAAAATATAAACACCAAGTAGGGCAGCAAATTGATACTCGCCCCAATATCACAAAGAGTTTTAGCAAAATTGGCACTCGCAATAGTACAAGGAATCGTGAAAGCATCAGGATCATCCAACTTGGGATCCATGGAATGAACAATTGCAGTAACTTGATGAGTGACTTTGATAGTTTCAAAATCCATCGTCCTCTTCTTGGTCACAATATATTTCATAAACTTGGTATAACCGGGCATTTGTTCCAAAGCTTCTACCAATGGAACTTAATAGAGAGACTTTTCATTATTTGAATAAACTTCTTGAAGTGATTCTGACCATTTTGCTTGGCAGATCATTGAGGATAAGGAGGTGGAGGATTAGGCAAAGGTTCTTTAGCATTTTGCACTAACGGCTCTGGTATGTCAATAATGTGATCCCTAGACGGGTTCACCTCCTATTAGGTCTCCTACACACTATCATCAATGTCAATCCAAACCTCATCGCTTGCTTGAACATCATTTCTTGGTATTTCCTCCTCTTGTATCACTTGGTCATCATCCACAACTCGCCTTTCATTTGAGGTGGGTGCCTTTCCTCCTCTTCCACTTCTTGTGATAACCTCCATATCATGCCCCGTGTTGTTACCACCCTTTGGGTTTACTACTGTGTCACTTGGTAGTGCACCCTTCGTACGATTATTAAGATCTTTAGAGATTTTCCCCATTTGGACTTCAAGATTACTGATTGATGTGGTATGTGAGGCAAGTTGGGCAATCGAATATGCATTCTTCTCCATCATTTGCTTGAACATATTTTCAATACGGCCCATTTCATTGCTGGGTTTTTGGTACATTGGTGGCCTTTGAAAACCCGATCCTCAATTTCCTTGTTTGTTATTATTTCCCCTACTTCCTTTATTGTTGCCTCCCTAATTTCCTTGGTTGTTTCCACCCAATTCCCTTGGTTGTTGTTGTGCCAATTCCCTTGATCGTTAGGAATCCAACTTCCTTGGTTTGAGAACACCATTATTGTTGATTGGAGCCTTGGAAATTGTTCCTTTGCCCTTGGTAATTGTTCACAAATTGTACTTCTTCTTCTTGCTCAGGATAGGACTCATCTTGATCAAAAGTACCATATCTTGTGCATAATTTTCCACTCACGATTGAAATTGTGGTCCCTTGGTCCTCTTCTTATTGACCAACACATTTACCCCTTCCATAGCATGAACTTGCTTAGGGGAGTGCACTTGATTAAGCTGGGCCTTAGAAAGCTGGGTCATAGTTGTTGTCAATTCGGCAATGGCTTACCCATAGTCTTGCAACTCTTTATGAAGATGAATCATGTTGGGATCACCTTTGGGAGAATTAGCTCAGGATTGCCAAGTCGAAGACGTTTCGTCCATCTCATCAAGAATCTCATGCCTTCGCATAAGGTGTTTTCATAAAGTTTCCTCCTGCCAATTGATTGACCACACATTGGTTTGTAGTATTAATACCATGGTATTTGTTGGATCATGTTGTTGTTCATATCATTGTTTTGGAACTACTTCACCATTTTCCTATATCGCTCCCAAATTTTATTTAAAGGTTCATTGTGGCACATGCTTGAAAGCCAATCATTCATCTCGAAGAGTAGCCATGTGCCCGGGAGAAAAAAACATAGCAATAAACTTCGCCGCCAATTCATCCCAAGTGTGGATATAATGATTAGGCAAGTTTTCCAACCAATCCAAAACTTTACCTCGTATAGAGAAGGGAAAAATCATTAGCCTCAAAGCATCTTCCAAAACATTTGTCTGTTTTCTCCCCTAACACGTATCCACACTCGGCTCCCTGGTGAAATAGCCTCGTTGCTGAAGAAAAATGAGCATCACATTCGTAGTTTGAAAGTTTCCTACCCTAATGCGAAGAGGGAATATTGCATTTACGTAACCTTCGTTGGGCAAAATCTGCGCCGCTTGTGGTTGTGGTTATCAAGGTGGGGGAGGTGGGAGCACGTTGTCTTGTTGACTCTGGACTCAACGATTTGGTTGTGGTGCTTGAGGCATGTCCTCCACCTCTCCCAATGGCAAATTTCTAAGGCCATTGTTCGCATTTTGTACCTAAGATTACTTCACCAAATTAGTATCACAGAAGGAAAAGAAGTTTTTAATAACAAACTCAAATATATAGCTAACACCATAAAAATTTCCCGGCAACAACGCCAAAAGTTGATTCAAGTCCAATCCATACTCAATAATAAGTGAGAAATGGTCGTTGCAATTATAATACCCAACTTGAGTCGGGGTCGAATTCCTCAGGGAGTTTACAATCAGTGTTAAGGCAAAAACTTGAAGAGAGAACGTGAAATAGCTAATTATACTTCCAAACAAAAAAGTGATTGTTATCCAATTTAACACTAAGGAATTAGACTAAGTAAAAGCAACTAAAAAGTAAATTCTTTTTGGTGTTATTAAACAATTGAGGAAATCCTAGGGATGTAGCCTCCAACCAGGTGCAAACCTGATGGGTATACTAAGTTAATGCTTGTTTCGTAGATTGGGGTGTATTATGACTCTCAATCCTCAAGTATCCATCAATAACTCTCGTTCAAAGAGTGGTTATGCCCAAATTGGCTTTCTAAAGACCAAATAGGTAGTAATCTAAGCAATTGATATGAATCCAAGTAGGGTTTTTCCTATATCTAGTTCAAACTTTTTAATCAAACTAGGCAAAACCTTAACTGCTCAATTTCTTGTTAGCCAAGTTTTCCTAGACTAAGTTCCTCTTTCTCAAGTAAGAACTAAGTTGAATAGGCAAGGATCAATAGTTGCAATCATTAATTCCGGATATAATGCATAAACAAGGCTAAATAACAAACACCCAATCATAAACAAGCATTATATTAACAACCCATAATTTTTACACACTAGGGTTCAGTCACAACCCTAAATAAAATTTAGCTACTCATGCTTGAAGACATGGAAAACAAAATCGAATAAGTAACTAAATCCATAAACTACAACTAAAAGATAAAAGTAATGGTTCTTCCCCAATTCTTATCAAAACTTTCCTAAAAGGGTAAAATATAACCGTTGTAGTTGCTAGGAATATAAAAGTTCCCCTAAAAAAGAATTTCCTGTCAATTTATAGTGTCCAGAAATTCGCTGACAAAAATGCCCTTCAAAAGGTTCTGCGGCCGCACAATTTCATATGAAGACCGCAGTTTTTCTTCTGTTCTTGCATGAGGAAGAACTTTTCGGCTGCATAATTATCTCTGTGGCTGCACTTCAGCTTCTACGGTCGCATATTTTGATTGCAGGCTGCATTTTCAAGAGGCTTCACACTTGTTTCTTTGCACCTTCTCTGAACTTGTCAAACTTTTTCAGTGCGACCAGCTTTTGCGGGTGCACAATTCGGTGTGCGGACCGCACTTTTTCAAAACTCCTCAGAGGCTTCAGGTCTTCATCTGCGGCTGCACTTCTATTTTTGTGGTCTGCATGATCATCTTCGGACCGCACTTTTGCTTGCAGTTCTCCTTTTTGCCTTGTTGAGCTGGAATACTCCTTTTTGAGTTAGATTTATTCGTTAAACTCCAATCCTCCAACATGCCTACAATTCACACAAATTCATTAGATTTGGAGAAAAAGTTCACTACTTTTGGACTAAAACTAAAGCAAGAAGGTATTAATAAGTGGTTAAAATCCACTCTTATCAAGAAGATGCTCGAGCTTCGAAGGAAAAGCAAAAACCTGTATAAATAAATAAAAGAAAAAAAAGGAAAAAAGGGAGTCTTGGAAAAATAGAGAGGTAACACAACTAGAGGGTAATTATGAAATTCAAGGTGGTTCAATGTTGGCAACTGGAGGTCAATAAGGGCTAAGTGTTTAAAAAGGAGCAATGTGCAATAAGAAAGACAAATGTGAGTAGTGCTCATGGAGAGTGTAGTCACTTGTATCACAAATGCTTATACTATCCTTTCCGTAAGCCTACATTACAAGCTTAAAAAGTCCTTATGGAATCTCCAACCGAATGTTCTTAAATTGGCGGCGAATTAAAATAAGGGCAAGCTTATGACATGATATTTGTAACACTTGAAATTCTTTGTTGAGAGTGAGTGTCTTTGTGAATTTTTCTTGTGTTGTTGTAATAAATATGGTGATTTTGGAACTTTCTTTCTTGTGAGGGCACCTAGACTATGATGGATCGGTAACATTGATAAAATTCAAATTGAGTAAATTGAGAATATGTAGTAGACTAGTGCTTTTGAGTCACTTCTTGAGGCTTGGTTGTTGTCACTTTATTATTTTAAAACTCCATTGCATTTTTGAGTTTGTTTGTTAAATGAGGGAGTTATTTGGTTGAAGATCACATGCTTGTAGCCTAATTATTAGTACCAACCAAAGCAATAAGTGGTGTGCTTAATTGCAGAATGTGATTTGGGATTTAGTTTTAAATGGTAGAGCCGCATTGAATATTTGGTTTTGATTTGTTTGAGGACAATTAAAAATTTTAAGTTGGGGTGTTGATGAATGGTGATTTTGCACTTATTTTAGTCTCTTTTCTATAGTTTTTGTATCCTTTAATTATAAGATAAGGTATTTTATGTTGCACATTGCTAGTATTTCAGGTATAATGAGTCTTGAAGAGAATTGAAATCAAATAAAGTGGATTTGAGAAAAAGAGAGTTCAAGAAGTACAAATGCAATCAGTGATCTCGCATCTACAAAATTTTGTCTGCATCTGCGGGATCGCATCTACGAGATGGTGGCTGCATCTGGGGAATTGCTACGGTTCCACTAAGATCGCACCTGCGTTTGGCCATCCGCATCTACGGAGCCACTTCTGTGCTAAAAGCCCGCATTTGCAGAGTAGATTCATCAACAACATGTCCGCTTCTGCGAAGTAGCTAGTTTTACACAATGCTTGAATCTGCAACTGAGATTCTAGATCTGTGGAGCCGCACATGCGATGATTCTTCTATAGGTGTGGCCAGCGGGCTACGGACCTACACAACTTCGACATTTCACATTTTCTTGATCCCAGGCCCACAAATACACTACCTAGCTCATTCGGGCACACATCTTTAGCTATCTTTAGGTAAAATTACAAGCTTTGTTGCACACACACTTGGGAGTTGAAGATTTGTAGACTTTAGATGAGATTTTCTTACCCGTTTTTTCTCATTTCTTCATTTCATTGATTTGTCTTGAATATTTAAGTGTTTAGTATTTATTCCAATACTTGAATCTTGTTTATGGGAATATTTATTAAACTTTAGATTAGATCTCTTGTTGTGCTTATGTATTGAATGATAATCTCGGGAAAGGTAATTTGAGTTTGGGAAAGATTAATTAACAAGAACTTGAGGCATTAACTCTCACTTTATAGATTCTACCCCGGTATAGGATTGAACTACTTGTATCCATATTCGAGTGCACTTCATATCTTAATTTTTTTGGGGATAAATCAATTGGGAAGTCTTGTTAGTCTTCAAAAGAAGCTAATAAAGAATTATTATCCGAGGCTAATTAACATAAACACGCTCATATTTGTAAAATCGTTAAATACATTGGATCGTTACTTGAGTGCAATTCTCTTTGTATCCATGCTTCTATCCATTAATCATTTTTACTTGCTTTCTAGGTTAGTTTATATTTTTTCATTTAGTTATAGTTTTTTCTCAAAACCTATGTTAGTGTTTGGCTTAGAATAATAAGTGATAATTCTCTTACTTGTCTAATCGCCATATTGTTGTGTGTGGGATTCGACTCTGACTCATAGTTGAGTAAATTATATTGCATGTGACCGTGTTCGCTTACTCTTTGAGGAGTGGATTTGGACGTCACCACACCCTACGAAGCAAACCCGACCCATCATAGAATGCACATTTTCAATAAACTTATGAGTAGAACCCAACTGACTCCACATTCTTCTAAAGTAGGTAATAAGCCTTCCATAAACTCATAAGGACCTACTCCGACTTTAACTCATGGACACACAAGTAATTTATAAACCACCAATCTTAGGGGTGAATATTTTTCCAACTCGTTGTCAACCTAATTAGAAGGAAATTACATCTCGTACCATTTTCCCTTTTATTCCTCCATTAGTGCCACTTACTCTTGATCTGCTATAACCTCGTGGAATCCAATGCATCAAATATACAAGTCTTTGAGTCTCTAACGTCCTTACTTAACTTGTTCATCCAAACACACATAATTAATTCCAACAAGCTCTTAAACAGTACTCCTCAAAACAAGACCTCCAAGAAGGATATATCACTACACTTAGGGAGATCACAACACATCAAATACTATGAACCACGATCTCTATCAAACACAATTCTTATCAAGTCACCCTCCAAACACACATACCACATTTATCTAACTATTAACCCACTTCCATTGTGCGCAACAAAAGAGATAGTCACACCTCTAGAATTCAAATATCATACTTCAAAAGTGAAAGATTATTGTCACGACCCAAATTCCCAACCCACGAGATCGTGATGGCGCCTAAAACCATACTTTCTAGGCAAGCCAATGTTAGAGGGATTCAGCATTTAAAACAACCAAAACAATATACTAGGTCTAATATTATCCAATAAATGAATCCAAAATGATGTGTGAAATAATGAAACGAAACTCGAAGCTACTATAAATATCTAGCTACCCAGGATTTGGAGTCACAATTCACGAACTACTAAAGGAAAACTACAAGTATTTGGCTGAAAGGAAATATATATATCTGTTTTGAACGAAATAAAACAGTAACTAAAATAATGTAGAGAAGACTCCAGGAATCTGCGGACGCCAGCAGATCTACCTCGTGTCTCCTTACGAATGATCAGCTACTACTCGAAAATCAACTCTAGCCGGAACCTGGATCTGCACAAGAAGTGCAGAGTGCAGTATCAGTACAACCGACCTCATGTAATGGTAAGTGCCGAGCCTAACCTCGATGAAGTGGTGACGAGGCTACGGCGGGGCCTTTACAACATAACCTGGATACAATGTATAATAAAGCAAGAAGGGAATAATAAACTAATTAAACAGTAACTTGCAACAATTAATAAAACAACTCGTTTAACTTTTCTAGATCTCAGCTATAACCATTCCTCACAAAAATTTCCACGTTATCAATTTAAAATAACGGTAAAAGCAGAGTATGAGAACAATAGAATAAACCAGTAAGTTTTCCAGTGTTTATCATATAATTAGTAAAACATGAATATCCTCTCTTATTGCTCCTTGTTGTGGAGCACGCAACCCTCTCCCACTTGTCCACCCTTATTGCTCCTCCTTATATATATCACCCTTATTTCTCTTGTTGCGGCGTGCAACCCGATCCCAGCTGTCCTCCCTTATTACTCCTTGTTGCGGCGTGCAACCCGCTCCCACCAGAAAATCACATCTCTTTATTTATAAAAGGATTTCACAATCTAGGTCAAAGCCTTTCACAATATTTATGTCTCAACAATTGTAAGCAGAAAGTTGTACAGTTCATGAACTTCATTAATTATCATTTCACAATGAAACCAAGCGGAGTGTATCGTAAAACACTGTCAACCAGCTCAACCCTTTTTATACCACAATGAAGCCAAGGGATCAACTAACACTTCCAAATACATGAAACAATACTTAACAACGAGCTGAAGAAAACAAGTAGACATGGAGGCATCAAAATCACAAAAACAATCAAGACAGGAATATAGTGGATCGGAACTGGGGAAGGGAACATGTTAAACAGATAATTTGGTGGTGCATAGATACTCGTCACCTTACCTATACACCACACACATGAAATTTCACATAGCATTTAAGTTGGAATTTCTATTCCCTCAAGTCAAGGTTAAACCAAACACTTACCTCAATTTTGCAGGCCACTCACTGCTCTATCACAGCTTTTACTTTAGAATTTGCCTCTAACCCGCTCGAATCTAATCATAATTGGTTCAATATCATCAATTATTGCTAAAGGAATTAACTTTAATAAAAAATATGGTTTTCCTATGTTCTCCTATCAAAAGACAAAAATCGACCTCGGTCCGGCTTGGTCTAAACTCGAGGTTCAGACCAAAACTCGTTTACCCATTCTCCCCCGAGCCCGGATATACAAATAGTTTTGGAATCCGACCTCAATTTGAGGTCTAAATTCCCAAATTTTGAAATTCTTAAGTTCTACCCAAAATTTCCAAATTTTACCATGAAAGTTATAGGTTTTTGGTTGAAATCTTATAAAGAGTTGTAAAGGATTGAAAGAACATAGTTAGGAATCACTTACCTATGATTTGGAGAAGTTTGAGTCTTTGGAAAATGGCCTATGGAGGTGGGTTTGAGGGAATTTAAAAATGGGTGAAAATCCCGTCTAAACTCCCACTTAACAGGCTGCGGTTATCGCAAATGCGATCAGGGGTTTGCAATTGTGAACCCTTTGAAATTACTGTTACCTTCGCATTTGCAACCTAAATGTCGCATTTATGATTTCTGAGCTTGCTGGGCAATATTCGCATTTGTGAAGTAATCTCGCATTTGCGAGGATGGCCTTCCCAGGCCTGGTTCGCATTTGCGAACAAAAATGTCGCATTTCCTAGATCTGTCAACTTCGCAATTGCGGAGCCTAATCTCGCAATTTCGAGATCAGAGGCCTGGTGACAGACACCAGATGCACCAGCTGAGATTTCTAAGTCTTAACACTCCGTAGCCTATCCGAAACTCACCCGAGCCCTAGGGGCTCCAAACCATACATGCATGCAAGTCTACAAACATTGTACGTACTTGCTCTTGCAATCAAATCACAAAATAACATTTAAAACTACGAATTCAACCTCAAAACTCATGATTTTTCTCAAGAACACTTCAATTTCACTATTTCTCAATCGGATGTCTGAATCACGTCAAATCAACTTCGTTTTCTCACCAAATTTCACAGATATGATATAAATGTCATAATAAACCTGTACCGGGCTCCGAAACCAAAATACGAGCCCGATACCAATGCACACATTAATTCATTTCTTTATTTCATTAAAAATTCAGCACATCAATTATCTTCAAAAATTGATTTCTAAAGCTAGGGACCTCGGAATTTAATTCTGGGCACACGCCCAAGTCCCATATTTTACTGCAGACCTCCCGTGATCGTCGGAATACAGATCCGGGTCCATTTACCCAAAATGTTGACCAAAGTCAACTAAAAATTAAATTTTCAACTCTAAAAATTTTTATTTCTTATATTTTCACATAAAGGCTTTCCAGATTCACGCCCGGACTGCGCATGCAAATTGAGGTAATTAAAATTAATCTTTTTAAGGCTAATGAGCCCAAAATAGTGTTTTAATTCATAAGATGACACTTTGGGTCATCACAATCTCCACCTCTAAAACAATCGGTTGTCCTCGAACGGACATAGAAAAGTACCTGAACTGGCGAACAAGTGCGGATATTTTCTCTGCATGTCCGACTTGGACTCCCAAGTAGCTGCCTTGACAAGATGACCTTTCCACTGTACTCGAACTGAAGGGTAAGTATTTTACCTCAACTGACGAACCTGTCGGTCTAGAATGGCTATCGGCTCCTCCTCATAAGTCAAATCCTTATCCAATTGGACAGTTCTGAAATCTAAAACGTGGGACGGGTCATCATGATATTTTTGGAGCATGGATACATGGAATACCGAATGAACTGAGGATAACTCTGGAGGTAACGCAAGTCTACAAGCTACCTCCCCCACTCTATCAATAATCTCAAATGGCCCGATATACATAGGGCTCAACTTGCCCTTCTTCCCAAACCTCATAACACCCTTCATGGGCGATACCCGAAGTAGTACCCTTTCTCCAACCATGAATTCCACATCACGAACCTTACGGTTGGCATAACTCTTTTTCCTAGACTGAGCTACACGAAGTCGATCCTGTATAACCTTGACCTTATCTAAGGCTTCTTGAACTAAGTCTATACCCAATAGCCGAGCCTCTCCCAGCTCAAACCACCAACTGGTGATCTACACCGTCTACTATATAATGCCTTATAGGGAGCCATATGAATGATCGACTGATAGCTATTATTGTAGGCAAACTCCGCTAATGGCAAGAACTGATCCCAAGAACCTCCAATATCAATAACACAAGTGCGGAGCATATCCTCCAAGATCTGAATACTGACCGTCCGTCTGAGGATGGAATTTTGTGCTCAACTCAACACGTGTACCCAACTCACGTTGAACTGCCCTCCAAAAATGTGAGGTAAACTGCGTACCCCGATAAGAAATTATGGACACGGGAACACCGTGAAGGCGAACAATCTCTCGAATATATATCACTGCCAACCGCTCCGAGGTATAAGTATTTTCCACCAGAATGAAATGTGCTGATTTAGTCAGCCTATCCACAATAACCTAAACAGCATCGAACTTCCTCTGAGTCCGTGGGAGTCCAACAACGAAGTTCATGGTGATATGCTCTCACTTCCACGCAGTAATCTCTATCTACTCAAACAAACCAATGGGTCTCTCATGCTCATACTTCACCTGTTGACAATTCAAGCAACGAGCCACATAAGCAACAATATTCTTCTTCATCCTTTGCCACCAATAATGCTGTCGAAAGTCCTGGTACATCTTGGAAGCACCTGGGTGAATAGAATACTTAGAACTGTGAGCCTTCTCAAGGATCAACTCACGATGCCCATCAACATTAGGCCCACACACTCGACCCTGCATCCTCAAAATGCCGTCATCTCCAACTGTAACTTTCTTGGCACCACCGTGCCAAAATTTGTCCCTAAGGACCATCAAGTGCGGGTCATCATCCTGCCCATCTTTGATACGCTCGAATAAAGAAAAGCGAGCGACTGTACAAGCTAAAACACGGCTGGGATCTGAAATGTCTAACCTCACAAACTGATTAGCTAAAGTCTGAACATCTTAAGCTAATAGCCTCTAACCGACTGGAATAAATGCAAGGCTGCCTATACTCACTGCCTTCCTACTCAATGCATTGGCCACCACATTGACCTTCCCTGATGATACAATATAGTGACACCATAGTCTTTCAATAGATCCAACCATCTCCTCTGCCTCAAATTGAGATCCTTCTTCTTGAACAAATACTAAAGGCTACAATGATCCGTGAAAACCTCACACGGCACGCCATAAAGATAGTGCCTCCAAATCTTCAACGAGTGAACAATAGCTGCCAACTCTAAGTCATGGACTTCTGAAAGCTCGCCTCACACTCGTCCAACCATTTGAATGGGGAACCTTTCTAAGTCAATCTCGTCATCGGGGCTGCTATAGATAAGAACCTCTCTACAAACCGACGGTAATAACCCGCCAAACCCAAGAAACTCCTGATTTCTGTGGGTGAAGTGGTTCTAGGCCAGTTCTTGTCTGCCTTTATCTTCTTAGGATCTACCCGAATACCCTCTACTGATACGATGTGACCCAAGAAAGCTACTGAATTCAACCAGAACTCGCACTTTGAAAATTTAGCATACAGGTAACTATCTTTTAAAGTCTGAAGAGCTATTTGGAGGTGTTGTTCATGCTCCTCCTTACTGCGGGAGTATATTAGAATGTCATCAATGAACACAATAACGAAGGAATCCAGGTAAGGCTTGAAAACCCGATTCATCAAGTCCATAAATGCTGCGGGAGCATTGGCCAAGCCAAAAGACATCACCAGAAATTCATAATGCCCATACCTCGTCTGAAAGGCTATCTTAGGGACGTCGCATGCTCTAATCTTCAACTGATGGTAACCCGATCTCAAATCGATCTTTGAAAATACCTTGGTGCCCTGATGCTGATAAAAAAATCATCAATTCTCGGCAACGGATACTTATTCTTGATAGTAAGTTTGTTCAACTGTCGGTAATCTATACACATCCTCATCGATCCATCCTTTTTATTCACGAACAAAACCGGTGCTCCCCAAGGAGAGACACTAGGTCTAATGAAACCCTTATCAAGAAAGTCTTGCAACTGTTCTTTTCAATTCTTTCAATTCTAGTGGGTACATCCGGTGTGGAGGGATAGAAATAGACTGAGTGCCCAGAGCCACATCAATGCAAAAATCAATGTCCTTGTCGGGTGGCATCCCCGGCAGGTCTGCAGGAAACACCTCAGGAAACTCACGAACAATAGGCACTGAATCTATAAAAGAAACCTCGGCATTAGAATCACGATTATGTGCCAAATAAGCCAAACACTCCTTATCAACCACACGATGAGCCTTGGTATAAGAAATAACCCTGCTGGAAGGATGACCAGGAGTCCCTTTCCACTCCAATCAAGGAAAACCTGGCAAAGCTAAAGTAACTGTCTTGGAGTGATAGTCCAAGATGGCATAATAAGGTGACAGCTAATCCATACCCAATATGACAGCAAAATCAACCATGTCAAGAAGCAAAAGGTTCACACTAGTTTCAAGACCCTCAATAACGACCACACATGAACGATACACATGATCTAAAACAATAGCATCCCCCACAGGCGTAGACACATAAACGGGGACACTCAAGGAATCACGGGGCACAACCAAATACGAAGCAAAATAAGATGACACATAAAAGTAAGTAGACCCTGGATCAAACAGAACTGAAGCATCTTTATTGCAAACTGAAATGGTACCTGTGTTAACAGGATCGGAGAACTCCTCCTCGGGTCTGGCCGGAAATCCATACAATGGGGGAGGGGCCCCATCACACTGAATCACGTCTCTGGGAGGACCTCTGATAGGTGGACCTCCACCTCTAGCAGGCTGGCCTCCACCTCTAACATTCTGACCTCTACCTCTGACTACCTGACCCCTACCCCTGGCTGGCTGGGTAGGTGGTGCTGCAGATGGTGCCGGAACTATAGCATGAGAACTCTGATCCTGAGGTTGATTACCCAAAAACCTCGAACAAGCTCTCCAAATATGCATGTACTCACCACACTCATAACACCCATCCTGATACTGAGGTTGACCCTGATGAGCCGGCTAACCACGATAATAACTCTGAAGATGAGGTGCTCTGATACGGGATGGCTGATCAGAATAAGGCAACTAAGAGCCACGACCACCTGAGGCACCATGGGACGTTTGAAGTGCTGAATGAAATGGCCTAGAAGAATGGCCTCTACCCTAAGTATCCCCACCTCCAGACGAGGCACCGTTGAATCTACCAGAATGGTGAGGTCTCTTTTTCGAACCCTGACCTCCCAGTCCAAGAATCATCTCAACTCTCCTGGCCATATTAGCTACATCTTGAAAGGAAATCTCGCTCCCTCTCTCCTTAGCCATCTGCAATCTGATCGGCTGAGAAAGGCCCTCAATAAATGTCCTGACCCTTTCTATCTCTGTGGGCAACAAAAGAATAGCATGCCGAGACAAATCCACAAATCGAGTCTCATACTGGGTGACAATCATGCTGCCCTGCTGAAGACGCTCAAACTGGCGGCGGCACTCCTCTCTAGTAGTGATAGGAAGAAACTTCTCCAAAAAGAGATGTGAAAATTGATCCCAAGTCAGAGCATGTGACCAAGCTGGTCTAGTCAACAAATAATCCCTCCACCATTCTTGGAGGAACCAGTCATCTGAAAAGCGGCGAAGTCGACCCCATTGGTCTCCAAAATACCCATGTTCCGAAGAACCTCATGACATCTGTCAAGATATTCTTGAGGATCCTCTGAACTAGCACCACTGAAATGAACATGGAAAATCTTAATGAACCTATCCAATCTCCACAAAGCACCGGAGGACATAGCTTCCCTATCAACAAGCGGTGCTGCAGCAACTGGCTGAACTACCCCAACTGGGTTGGCTGCTGGGGTCTGAATCTGGGGAGTAACCCGCTCAGAAGTGTGGGTATCAGGAGTCTTCACCCCTACTCCATACTGAGATACAGTTGCTGCCATGAGGAGTGCACCAGTCTGGGATACACTCTCCATAAGGCCCACTAATCGGACCAAAGCATCCTGAAGCACCGGGGTAGCAATAAACCCCTCTGGGACCTGAGTTGTTCCTGCTGGAACGGTCTGAGCTGGAGCCCCCTCATCAATCTCTATCTGAGGCTCCACAGCTGGGGCTGCTGCTGCCTGAGCAATGGGCTGAGTCATGCCCCTGCCTCAGCCTCTGCCCTTTGTAGGAGTTGTTGCTGCTGGAGGACCTAATTATTGGTCAGCGAAAGAAGAAGCACGTGTTATTTCCATCTGCGAGAGAACAGAAGATTTCAATCAGTATTTGAGATAACAAGAATCGCACGATAGAGTAGAAAGAAAATGAGTTTGTTCCTAACTTTATAGCCTCTGAGAGATAAGTAAAGACGTCTCCGTACCGATCTCTTCGACTCTATTAAGCTTGTTTGTGAATTGTGAGACCTATGCAACCTAGTGCTCTGAAACTAACTTGTCACGACCCAAATTCCCAACCCACGAGATCGTGATGGCGCCTAAAACCATACTTCCTAGGCAAGCCAATGTTAGAGGGATTCAGCATTTAAAATAACCAAAACAATATACTAGGTCTAATATTATCCAATAAATGAATCAAAAATGATGTGTGAAATAATGAAACGAAACTCGAAGCTACTATAAATATCTAGCTACCCAGGATTTGGAGTCACAATTCACGAACTACTAAAGGAATAATACAAGTATTTGGCTGAAAGGAAATATATATATCTATTTTGAACGAAATAAAACAGTAACTAAAATAATGTAGAGAAGACTCCAGGAATCTGCGGACGCCAGTAGATCTACCTCGTGTCACCGTACGGATGATCAGCTACTACTCGAAAATCAACTCTGGTCGAAACCTGGATCTGCACAAGAAGTGCAGAGTGCAGTATCAGTACAACCGACCCCATGTACTGGTAAGTGCCGAGCCTAACCTCGACGAAGTAGTGACGAGGCTACGGCGGGGCCTTTATAACATAACCTGGATACAATGTATAATAAAGAAAGAATGGAATAATAAACTAATTAAACAGTAACTTGCAATAATTAATAAAACAACTCGGTTAACTTTTCCATATCTCAACTATAACCAATCCTCACTAAAATTTCCAAGTTTCAATTTAAAATAATGGTAAAAGCAGAGTATGGGAACAATAGAATGAACCAGTAAGTTTTCCAGTCTTTATCATATTATTAGTAAAACATGAATATCCTCCCTTATTCCTCTTTGTTGCGGTGCGCAACCCGCTCCCACTTGTCCACCCTTATTGCTCCTCCATATATATATATCACCCTTATTTCTCTTGTTGCGGCGTGCAACTCGATCCCACTTGTCCTCCCTTATTACTCCTTGTTGTGGCGTGCAACCCGCTCCCACCAGACAATCACATATATTTATTTATAAAAATATTTCAAAATTTAGGTCAAAGCCTTTCACAATATTTATGTCTCAACAATTGTAAGCATAAAGTTGTACTATTCATGAACTTCATCAATTATGATTTCACAATGAAACCAACCGGAGTGTCGTAAAACTCTGTCAACCAGATCAACCCTTTTTATACCACAATGAATCTAAGGGATCAACAAAAACTTCCAAATACTTGAAAAAATATTTAACAACAAGTTGACGAATACAAGTAGACATGGAGGATCAAAATCACGAAAACAATCAAGACAGGAATATAGAGAATTGGAACCGGGGAAGGGATCAAGTTAAACAGATAATTTGGTGGTGCATAGATACTCGTCACCTCACCTATACACCACACACATGAAATTTCACATAGCATTTAAGTTGGGGATTCATATTCCCTCAAGTCAAGGTTAAACCAAACACTTACCTCAATTCCACAGGCCACTCACTGCTCAATCACAGCTTTACCTTTAGAATTTGCCTCTAACCCTCTCGAATCTAATCATAATTGGTTCAATATCATCAATTATTGCTAAAGGATTTTAACTTTAATTAAAAACTATGGTTTTCCTATGTTCTCCTATCAAAAGACAAAAATTGACCCCGGGCCCGCTTGGTCTAAACTCGAGGTTCGGACCAAAACCCGTTTACCCATTCTCCTCCAAGCCCGGATATACTATTGGTTTTGGAATCCGACCACAATTTGAGGTCTAAATTCCCAAATTTTGAAATTCCTAAGTTCTAATCCCAAATTTTACCATGAAACTTCTAGGTTTTTGGTTGAAATCGTGTAAATAGTTGTAAAGGATTGAAAGAACATAGTTAGGAATCACTTGCCTATGATTTGGAGAAGTTTAGTCTTTGGAAAATCGCCTATGGAGGTTTAGGGTTTGAGAGAATTTAAAAATGGGTGAAAATCCCGTCTAAAATCCCACTTAACAGGCTGCGGTTATCGCAAATGCGATCAGGGGTTCGCAATTGCGAACCCTTCGAAATTACTGTTGCCTTTGCATTTGCGACCTAAATGTCGCATTTGTGATTTCTGAGCTTGTTGGGCAGTCTTCGCATTTGCGAAGTAAATCTCGCATTTGCGAGGATGGCTTTCCCAGGCCTGGTTCGCATTTGCGAACAAAAATGTCATATTTCTCAGATTTGTCCATTCGCAATTGCGGAGGCCTGGTGACAGACACCAGATCCACCAGCTGAGATTTCTTAGTCTAAACACTCCGTAGCCTATCTGAAACTCACCCGAGCCCTACTCACTCCAAACTAAACATGCACGCAAGTCTTAAAATATTGTACGGACTTGCTCGTGCGATTAAATCACAAAAATAACATTTAAAACTACGAATTCAACCTCAAAACTCATGATTTTTCTCAAGAACACTTCAATTTCACTACTTCTCAACCGGATGTCCGAATCACGTCAAATCAACTCCCATTTCTGAGCAAATTTCACAGATATGATATAAATGTCATAATAAACTTGTACCGGGCTCTGGAACCAAAATATGGGCCTGATACCAACGAGTTCACACATTAATTCATTTCTTTATTTCATTAAAAATCCAGCACAACAATTTTCTTCAAAAATTGATTTCTAAAGCTAGGGACCTCGGATTCAATTTCAGGCATATGCCCAAGTCTCATATTTTACTGCGGACCTCCCGGGATCGTCGGAATACAGATACGGATCCGTTTACTCAAAATGTTGACAAAAGTCAACTAAAAATTAAATTTTCAACTCTAAAAATTTTGATTTCTTATATTTTCACTTAAAGTATTTCCGGATTCAAGCCCGGACTGCGCATGCAAATTAAGGTAATTAAAAATTAATCTTTTTAAGGCTAATGATCCCGAAATAGAGTTTTAATTCATAAGATGACCTTTTGGGTCATCACAATTACTCATCCAAGTGACTCCTACCTGCCTACTCAGACACAACTATAAAGTCATACCTACAAGCATCTAGAAATGTGTATTTCCATCAATCCTTCCATGTTAGACAACTAAAATATGAACCTCACGATTGAAAATCACACACAATTGCCGTAGCGTTTATTCGAATTCTCCATAGATCCAATCAGCAAGCATTATCTATGACCCATTCCCTTCCTTGGTAACACTGATATCAGTATTTCTATACTTGTTATGTGTAACGATCCTACCAGTTATTTTGAGTATTTTAGACCCATTTACATGATGTCCCCCATATGTGTATTTAATGTTTGGTGATTTGTAGGGATGATTGAGATTTGTTTCACAAAGGTTATGGAGAGAGAGACGTTTAGTATCATTTTGAAAAAGCTTAAGAGTTAAGAGTTAACCAATGTTTTACTTTTGTGTAAACAACCTCTGATTCCTATTTTGATTGTTTCAATAGGTTTGTATGGCGATTTTTGACTTAGGGATATGTTCAGACTCGAATTTAGAGGTTCCTAGTTTGATTTGGCTCTAATTGTCAAAGTTGTAAATTAGATTTATTGGAAGGTTTACAAGTTTGATCGGGAGTTGATTTTTGATTTGGCTCTAATTGTCAAAGTTGGAAATTAGATTTATTGGAAGGTTTACAAGTTTGATCGGGAGTTGATTTTGATGATAACGGGTTTGGATTGTTGTTCCAAGAATCGATAGAGGTTTGTTTTGTCATTTGGAACTTATGCTCAAAGTTTGGGTTCATTCCTAATTGGTTAGGCTTAAATCAGACACTCGGTTTGGAGTTAGATGTTTATGATCATAAAGATAGATCTTGATCAACAATTTGTAACGACCCGATAGTCCATTTTGAGGGTTAGATTTCCTATTTGTGTTCTGAGACCTCTAATAGCTTGATTTGATGATTTATACTTGTGTGTGTGTGTGGTCCGTGTAGATTTCTGGAAATCTTATATGTAAAACTTTAAAGAAAGTGTGATTTTTGACTTTAAAACTGACTAGAGTTTACCACGGTCAATGTTTTTGGTAAACAACCCCAGATCGGGTGTTTTTACTATTCCGGTAGGTTCGAATGATGATTTTGGACTTGTACGCATGTTTGGTTGGTGTCCCCGGTGACTCGAGGCGTTTTGATGCTTAATGTGAAAAGTTGACCAAAATTAAGTTTTGAACTTAGAAACTCTTGAGTTTTAATGATTGATTCTTGAATTTAGATGTTATTTTATTAAGATTGCGAGCGACTTTATATGATGTTATTAAACTTGTGTGGATGTTCAGATTGGATCCCGAGGGGTTCGGATGAGTTCCAAATAGGTTGCGGACTAGTTTTGGCTTAATAGAAATTTTTGGTGCAGGTGAACTGCAAGTCTCGCATTTGCGATGATCTGTTCACAAATGTGAGCTTCTCTTTTGCGAAGCCAGGATCGCATTTGCGAAGATGGGGTGGGGATTGGGAGATTTGTTTTTGCGAAGTATGTGTCCCATTTGTGAGTGTTGTGTCGCATTTGCGAAACTAGGCATTATTTGAGCAGCTTCGCAAATGCTAAGCTTGATTCACTTTTGCAAGGCATGTGACCTTTGCAAATGTGAAGGTATTGTCACATTTACGGCATTTGTGGGTCAGACACTGTTTCCTTTTGTGAATAAGGGTTCACCTTAGGAACATAGATTTTGCAATTATGATATCTGCATGTGAGTAAAATATCGAATTTCGGTATATAGCTCATTTTACACAATTTTTTAACCCTAGACTCCATAGAAGTGATTTTTGGAGAGCAAATTTTTTCACAACTTCATAGGTTAGTAATCTTAACTTGATTTCACTCAATTTCCATTATTGTTTCATGAATTTCGTCATCAAATCTAAGATTTATAGAGTACAAATTGGGGGTTTGGGGAAGAATTTAGGGATTTTATAGAATTGAGATTTAGACATCGAGGTCAGATTTTGAAACAAAGCACATATATGGGCTTGGGGTGAATCGGTAATCGGAATTTAGTCATAATTTCGAATTTCGACCACGTGAGCTCGGGTTGAATTTTTGTTGACTTTTTCAATTATGTTAAAGATTGAACCTTTGTTATTCAAGGATAGTTTATAAAGCTTGTTTTGACTTGTTTGAACAATAACTGACTAGATATGGATGGTTTGGAGTCTTGTTCTAAAGGAAAATTCGTGTTGGTTAAACTTGATTTGAGGGATGTATATGGCTAAAATCGGAGAACCTGATTTTACGATCATTACGACACTCAGAAGGCTCGAAGGTTCGAGTTTTGGCATCGAGGGGGGCATATCGAGTGTTCTCGACCCCGAAGTAGTGTATATCGAAGACCATCATGGAAAGGCGGGAAATTCCCAAAAGGCACGTGGTTAAAGTTGACCAAGTATGTAAAATAGTACAAGCCCGTAGCGTGGCATTAAATGGCTATACCAGCCATCTCTCTTTATAATAATTACACATGTATTATGTTGGGATTCTCCCTCATATATAAAGGGGACCCTTGTCACTTTGTAAAACAGATGATATTTAATACAAGAACAAGAAGATTCTCTGCCCTCTGACTCAAACATTCTATACCATTGTCTCATTGATTTATTACCTTTCATTTATTGCGTTCATAAATTATTACTCATTATTAATCATAAAGAGGCCATCTTCGAGGCCCTTATTACTGTTATATCATTCTCGACATCCTCTATAAAAGCTTTTGAGCTCGACTTTGAGGCACATTCCGACCAAGCTCGAGACCCCGTCTCTCCACTGCTTGGTTTGCATAATCTCGTTATCTTTCGCTCTTATTTCGTTTTCACTTCTCACCTAGAATCTACTGCCTAAACAATTGGTGTTAAAATAGATCACGTATTTTTAGAACCACAAAATCACATATAATTGCAATTACCATTTTCAAGGTAAACAGTTTGGTGCCCACTGTGGGGCTAAAAATAATAGTGATTGTTTTAGTGCTAGTTTCCTAAAAACACAAGTTATTGTTTACACTTTTTCTTGTCCAAGAATCTTCAATTTCAGGTCACAAAATGTCTAACTCAGTAAACGCACGTGAAAACAACGGTCCTGAGGATCACAGAGAGAATGGCGCAGCTACTTCAGGTGTCGGTATACCACCGCAGAACCCTAAAGGGGCGCCAACGCAAATCCCCGTCGATGAAGGATCACACAACGCTCAACATGTCGATGTGAGCTCTCATAAAGACGGAAGTGTACGTGAAGGGGACCAGCGTGAAGCACAGGGAACCCCTGCTCAAAAGAAAAGGAAAGGGCGCACCCCCGATTCTGAAGGGTGTAGATTCAAAAAAGTTCGTGAAAAAGCCATTCCCATCGAGTGCAGCACCGAAGCCCATCCTAAAGAAATTCAGAATGCCCGATCTCCCGAAGTACAACGGGACCTCGGACCCCAATGAGCATGTTACTGCCTACACTTGTGCTGTGAAGGGGAACGACCTAAGAGATGATGATATTGAATCTGTTCTATTGAAAATATTTGGAGAAACACTATCCAAATAGGTCGTGATGTGGTATCATAACCTGCCCTCGAACTTGATAGATTCATTTTCCATTATGGTGGACTCTTTCGTGAAGGCACATGTTGGTGCCATCAAGGTCGCTACAAGGAAATCTGATGTCTTCAAAATCAAACAAATAGAGAATGAGATGTTGAGGGAGTTCGTATCCTTCTTCTAACATGAACGAATGGAATTACCACCGGTCTACGATGATTGGGAAGTACAAGCCTTCACTCAGGGCTTGAATGAACAAAGCTCGATAGCTTCAAAGCAGTTGAAGCAAAACTTAATCGAGTATCTCGCCGTAGTTTGGGTGGATGTGCACAACAGGTATCAGTCGAAGATCAGAGTCGAGGATGACCAATTGGAGGCCACCTCAGGCTCGGTGTATCCTAGCATAATCTTAGCCAAATAATCGAGGCTCCCAAAAAGAGAGCCGAGTCCAAGCAAAGAAAGGTATCAACCGTATACAGAAAGTCGGAGAAATATCCCGAGGTGTATAATACCTCGAAGTGACCAAAGGATGGATCAGGGACAGAATCCTCGGGAACTCATAAACAAAGCAGGGTTCGACAGGCACACAGGGACGGTAGAGGTACCCCGACTATCTAAGTACAACTTCAACGTTGATATTCAGAACTCGTATCGACCATAGGTAAAATCAAGGATACCAAGTGGTCGAGGCCCGTACTATCAGATCCTTCACAAAGGAACCCTAACTTAATATATGAATATCACGGTACCCACGGTCATAGGATCGAGGATTGCAGACAGCTTCAAGAAGAGATAGCCTGACTAATTAGCAAAGGGCACCTTCGATAGTTCTTCAGTGACCGAGCTAAAAACCAATTTCGGGAAAGAGAAGCAAACAGGAAGGATGAAACAGAAGAACCACGGCACGTCATCCACATGATTATTGGAGGAGTTAGCCTCCCTCAGGGACATATCTTCAAGAAAACAAAAGTATCCATCACCACAGAAAAGCGAACTCGGAGTTACATACCTGAAGATGCTCTTTCATTCAGCGAAGAGGACATCGAGACCTTGTCTCAACCTCATAATGACGCACTTAATTTCTTTTCTTTTGAATAAATTTCAAGCTAAACGTGTGCTCGTAGATCCAGGTAGCTCAGCCAATATAATTAGGTCGAGGGTGGTAGAGAACCTCGGGTTGCTCAACCAGGTCGTGCCCGCCTCCCGTGTCCTCAACGGATTCAACATGGCGAGCGAAACTACGAAAGGGGAAATCATCCTCCCAGTCAGTGTGACCGGTACAATTCAAAACACCAAGTTTCATGCCATCGAAGGGTACATGAGATACAACGCATTGCTCGGATGGCCATGGATTCACAGTATGAGGGTGGTGTCGTCAACCCTTCATCAAATGATGAAGTTCCCTACGAAAGATGGAATAAAAACAGTATACGGGTAACAACACGCAGCGAAAGAAATGTTTGTGATACACGATGTGGAACCGACACCGTCACCTTCTACATCGAAGGAGCCAAAATACAAGCAAGTAGCCAAGTAGCGATCACAAACTGCATCCTCGATGAACGAATAAAGGACTGTGCCGCGTCCTCGGAATGAATAACTGAAGGATATCGAGGCTTGAACACCACCACGGTTAAGGTACAATCCTCTCCCTATTTCCTTCACATTTTACACTAACCTATGTGAAGGTATTTGATTGAAAAGAATTGGAGCACTCTCCAGCTCGAAGGCCTTAGGTTTTAAAGGATGCGTTGCGTTCTTTTTCTCTCACGTCGGATTTTATCCCAAATGGGTTTTATCTTTGAGGTTTTCAACGAGGCAACACCCATATGCTACCTAAGGAGAACTCACCAAGTATTCAAGGCTTCTCTTCGATCAAACTCAAATACTGAGGGGCATCCCCCCCGAAGATCACTGAAACATACCAAAGAGGGTCTCGACAGGAGAACAATGTATAGGACCAAACAGTCAAATGAATAGTGTCAACATAGAATAATTGAAACCTCGATGGTAAAAAATGTGTACTTGTACCAAGTAATCGGAGAAGAATATTTTATCATCAAAAACTTCGCGCATCAAAGAAGTTTAATATTTTCACAAGAAACGGCCCCAGGGCCAAAAACTTTCCAAACACTCGGGGACTGTCCTGGGCAGTCACCCCATCGAGTCACCAAAAAAATTGAAGCCATAAGACCTCAGGGCCGGAAACTTCAAGTTTGTAAGCCCTCCATGAGGCAATGTCAATAATGTAAGCCCTCCATGAGGCAATATCAACAATATAAGCACTCAACGAGGCAACATTAAAATTGTAAGACCTTAAAAAAAGGCATAACCCCGACTCGGGGACTATCCTCGACAGTCACCCCATCGAGTTACCAAAAACTCGAAGCCATAAGACCTCAAGGCCGGCAACTTCGAGCTCATAATCCCTCTACGAGGCAACATCAAAAATGTAAGACCTCAAGCAAGGCATGTACAAATTTGTAAGACCTTAAAAAGGCATAATACCAATATTAAAGTCAAGGCTATATATTCGAACTTGTAAGACCCCTAAAAATTCATACCCTCAATATAGACGCCGAGGCTATCTCACTCGGGGACTAAAAGGCTACAGCCAAACACAATGACCATCGTCATAAGGCTCTGGCCAAACACAATGACCATCGTCAAAGGCTCCGGCCAAACTAACGTGACTCGAAGACGTCCGACTGTCGCCATAAAATCACAGGCCTACATTTACTTCGAAAGTACTTTGAAAAGAACTGTTTAAAGGTCATACCGAACCAATGCATAAGAGCCCAAGTCGCCAGCCACGTTAAAGGTCGTACCGACCCAATGCGTAAGAGCCCAATTCGCCAGCCACATTAAAGGTCGTACCTACCTAATGCGTAAGAGCACAAGTATCCAACCTAAAAAGCCTCAGGGCCGATTCAAAAAACTTGAGGGTCGATGAGCTTGAGTCGAAACCCGACTCGGAGACTGAGCCCGAAACGGTTAACTAAAGCGCCTAAGGGCCAAATGCGTAAAAGCCCAAGTCGCCAGCCTAAAAAGCCTCAGGGACGATTCAAAAAACCTTAGGGTCGATGAGCTCGAGTCAAAACCCGACTCGGAGACTAGGCTCGAAATGGTTAACTAAAGTGCCTAAGGGACAAATGTGTAAGATCCCAAGTCGCCAGCCTAAAAAGACTCAGGGTCGATTCAAAAAACCTGAGGGTCGATGAGCTCGAGTCGAAACCCGACTCGGAGACTGAGCCCGAAATGGTTAACTAAAGCGCCTAAGGGCCAAATGCGTAAGAGCCAGAGCGCCAATCATATCAAAGGGCGTAATGACCCAATGCGTAAGAGCCCACGGGCCATCCTAAAAAGCTTCAGGGACAATTTATAGCCCCAAGGGTTTCATCTCGAAGTCCAATTCATTGGGCTAATTATCGACAAGCAAATCAAAAAAAATAAAGAATCTTTCGTTTATATATATATATATATATATATGTATGTATGTATATTATAAATATGCATTTATATATATGTGTATTACAAATATGCATTTACAGTGCTCCCACAAGAGTCTTTATAAAGAACAAGGAAGGAAACCTAGTCTGCCCTAGGGACCAGCTCCCTCAGAAGCCTTCAAAAATCATCATCGGCACGGGAAGAAAGGAAAAATTTGGCGTCGATCTCATCCATCTTGGCTTGCTTTATCTCTTTCGAGAGATCAAAGCCCCTAGGATGAATCTCTTCGAGAGTCTCCCTCCCAGACCTAAAAAAATCTCCCCTCAGCTCATCCCGAGCATCAGCAGCATCTTTCAAATAAACGGCCACTTTCTTATCGGCCTTTGCTCGAACTTCTTCAGCTTCATCCCGGGCGTCCACAAACTTGACCTTCATATTTAAAAGATCAATCTCAAGCTTGGCAATCCTGCTCGTCTGAATTGAGCTATCTTCTCGGGCATTTCAAAGTTGTATCTCGACGGCAGCAGCCTTGGCCAAATCATTCCTTTGGGACGCTGCATGAACGCCTATCTGCGCCTTCAACGCATTGCATTCGGAATTAAAATGCCCGACTTCTCCCCAAAGGCATTCCAACGCTTCTGACTTTCTCTGTAACTGAAACACCGAAACATTAATTCTCGAAGGCGAGAAAGGAAGCACATACTCCCTCAAAATGAGGATTACATGTTTCTCGAGATTGCCTTCGTAATCTCGGTGTCGATTTACCTCCGATCGAAGGCATATCAATTCTTTTGTTTTCTCATTACAAAGAAGCCTGAGAGATTTCTCCTTGCCCGAGGTTTCCCGCAACTTGGCCATGCAACAGAGCAGCTCGGACTTGAGCTTGTCAAAAGCCTACGAAAAAGAAGCGTCAATGCAAAAAATGAAAATACAAAACTGGAAAACCAACAAAGCCAACCAAAATTCACCTTGGAATAAATCCGTTGAGCCTCCTCAAAAGTTGAGCGTATGTCTACTAGCCTGGCCCCATCGACCCCAGTTGAACCACTCTCAGTAGGGGTATGACCACTCGAGACCCCACTTGGTTCGAATGTCCCCTGGCCCCGAACATCCCTCGAAGTACCTTCGAGGGCGGAAGCAGACGATGGTGGAGGACACTTGCTCCTTCCCTCTCGAGGAACCTCTCCCTCAAAACTAGGGGTCTCGGGCCTAATAGAATCGGCAACCTCGGGAGGGCCCCTGGCTCGAGTCGTAGACGAAGAACCATCCCCCCGAGAAGAGTTGATGTCCACAAAATGACGTACGTATATAAAGTCCTCCTCAGCGACGGCATCTCCTTTGTCTGTCCGGGAAGGCCCCTCCTCATTGAGAATTTCCTCATCCATAAAGGATCTTTTACGCTTATTATCCTCCCTCGACTCCGAAGCTGACGGGCCTTCCCTCTCCTTGAAGGGAAACGGTCTCACCTCGAAGAATCCACCAACACCTACGGTGGCAGAGTTAGTACACATAAAAGAAAGCATTACTCAAATTCAACCACATGGCTCATACCGTGGTGCTTTGCTTCCCATCTGCGCTTTGACAAATCTCGCCACATGCGTTCGTCATATGTTGAGGAAGATACCAGCCTCCAAGTCCAGTCCGCAAGATCGGGGACCTCCTCTGGCATCCATGGGACCGCTGAGAAAAAGACAAAGAAACATTCTTATAAATCGATAAAAGTAAAGGGCACTAAGGTACGATATGGTACATACGTTTGAAGTTCCATTTTTCGGGAAATGGTAGGAACTCCGCAGGAATGATGTCGAGGGTCCTCACTCGGACAAATCGACTCATCCATCCTCCATTCCAGTCCTCATCATCGCTGGCAATAAAAGGCTTGGTGGACCGGCATTGTAACGTAATTAGGCCTCGACAATGCTGAGGCCGATATAATCTGATAAGGTGACTAAGGGTAAACTCGAGCTCAGCCTTTTTGGTAAAGTACATCATCATCAGCACTATCCTCCAAAAGGACGGATGAATCTAAGCCAGGGTGACTCGATACCTTTTGCAGAATTCGAGCACGAGGCGGTCGAGGGGGCCGAATGTAAATGGGTACGTATACACGTTCAAGAATCCCTCCACGTAGGTCATAATGTTCTCTTCTCTAGAAGGTATCTGCAGCATCACATTTTCTCCCCATCCGCAATCTCTCCTCACGGCCTCGAGGTGGTTTTCTTCTATCGATCGGATAAACCTCGACGCATGCTCTTGATGACCTGGGGCATCAAAGGGTTTCTCTAGTGCAAAGTCTTTTATCAAAGAAAAACAGCTCGAGGTTAACTCGCCATACGCCAGCAGTGTATCGCCGGTCGGGCAAGAAGCAGAGGTAAGGTTTCCCTCTTCTGGTGAATGGATTCAGGCACGGCAGCCATAACTACTCAGGCAAAGGTAAAGAGGAAGAAATAATAACAGTTTCGCAAGATGAGAAAGGGAAGAGAATGTTGAAAGGAAAGCTAGTTTTACAAAGTTGAAAGACTTAAAATTAAGAGGAAGCAAGTATATATATATATATAACAAGCGGAAACTATTCAACTACTTTGAAAGCCAATTAATTCTGACCCAGTTGTCATACCTTTTGGGAAAGTGTACCGGTAGGGCCACCTCGGTCACTTCACAGTCATGTCACATGAAAGACACTGTCACACAACATTCGAGGGATCGAAACTCTCATGTCGACCTAGCCTCGAGAAGGTGTCCGATCTCGAGGGGATCTACTATTACAAGTACGGGTTCCAAAGGGCTAAAATCGAAGCTTGAAAATCGACTTTTGCGTAAGCATGGCAGGGCAAAGTTTGGGAGATATGTAACAAAGAGATATTTTATTTCAAAAAATGCATTTACAAGGGTATTTCTACAAAAATTCCCCCCGAGGGTCCATATACAAAAAAGGAAAAAAGCAAAACAGTAGGTGAATCTACTCTTCGCCTTCGCTGCTATCCGAGCCGCTCTCAGAGCCCTCATCTAACGTAGTCGGCATTACCGATTCTTCCTCCAGAGCCCTGGCTTCTTTGATCTCGGTAGAGAGATCGACGCCTTTAGTGCTCACTTCCTCGAAGGCTTGTCTCCTGGCTTGTATGCGAGCATGAGCAACTGCCCGAGCCAGTTTTAGCTCGGCCTTCTCGGATATCTCCCTGGCCCGGTCGTTCGCGGAAGCAGCATCCCTTTTGTATGAAGAGACGAACTCGCCGGCCTCAGACTTGGCCGCAAATAGTGCAGCAGCCTACTTCTGAGCACCTCGAAAGAAGGTCTTGAATCGTGGATAGCTTCCCCCGAAGCGCGTCCCTCTCTGAAGCCACGACATCACTCTACCGAGCCATTTCAAGGATTTCGGCTTCCTTGGCCGCAACATCCCCTCGGAGCTGCCCCACTAGGGCATCCTTCTACCTAATCTTAAAGAAACAGAAAATAAGTCGATTAGCACCAAGAATTGTGATTAAAGATAAGATTGTGGTACCAAAATACCTACTCAATAAAGTCGGCCTTCTTTTTGAGCGCTCTCTCTGAGCCTGCCCGGAGGTTGATCAATTCCTCTTCTTTTCGGCGACATAGAGCCTCCATCTCGATCGACTCTAACATAAGCTTCTCAAGCTCCTCTCCCCGATGAGTCAACTCATCTTGCATCTTGGAGAAGGCTTGGTCATACAGCTTCTTAACCTGCAGCACAGAGGAAGAAAGTTAGAAAGCAGGGGTAGGAAGTTGAAGAACAACATATTATTTCAAGAAATTCACATGCTTTTGGAGCCTCTCGGACCCCTCGAGGGAAATGGGGGCATCGATATCGGTCTCCTACTCTATGCCTTCAAAATAATCTCTGAATGCATCATCCCCTTCGTGAGAGGCCCCCAGGCCGAGCGCATTCCTCTCTTAGGCATCTCGTATCTCCCTTGGAGAGAACGACGGGCCTGATTGAAATCCATCGGCAACATCAGCCTCCATCGAGGCTTCCTCTCGCCCCCGAAAAATGTCGGAAGCAGATCCCTTGAACTCACCAACGCGGACTATGCCATGTCCGATGGGCGGCTCGGAGACTGCACCCGAACCCTTCTCGAGGATCTCCTCAGCACAGGGCGGGTCCGCATCGGTCGCCTCCAACTCAGAAAACGACCACCCAACAACTCTCGAAGCATCAACGCTTCATTTTTCCCTTTGTACCAAGGGGCAGGTATCATCACTCTCCTCCTCGGCTTGTAGGCTCTCAGCGGCCATCGAGGATAGGACCGTGGCATTGGTCTTGGGCTTCCGAGCCTTTGCCTTTTTGGATTTTGGAGACTCCATTGAGGCCTCCTTTTTCCTTTTCTTGTCCTTGGTAGTCTTCGGTGCCTCTTCCTCACCAGGAGGGGGCGGTCTCATCAACATGCCTTCCCCAAGGCCTGCACAAGTGTGTTATATCAAAAAACACCACCATTAAAAATACTTACAAAAAATGAGAAAACAACAACAGCGAGAGCATACCGTGGTTCTTAGCCTACCACCATGTTTTGGCCAGATCGTGCCAGACGCGTTTATTGTATGGAAAAGTGGAGTCCAAAAGTCTGACCCAACCTGGAAGGTCCTGGACCGCACCGGGAAACCAAACGGTGGCTACACAATTAGAAGAAAATCAGTTGAAAGAAAAAGAGATGGAAAAACATACTCAATTCAGGGATACTTACATTTCATGTTCCATTCCCCCGGGAACGGCATTCTATCAGCAGGGATGACATCTGAAGTTCTGATTCTAATAAATCAGCTCATCCATCCCCGATATTTATCCTCGTCGATGCAGGCGAAGAACACCTTGGCAGATCGACGGTGCAGCTTAATCAGGCCCCCTCGGAAGAGACGAGGGCTGTATAATCTGATCAAGTGGTCGAGGGTGAAAGTCATTCCCTCAACCATGTCGGTAATGTGTTGAATCACATATACAATCCTCCAAAAATAAGGATAAATCTGACCGAGTGTCACTCGGTATTGATGACAAAAATTGAGAATCACCGGGTCAATCGGTGGAGAGGAAGAATCTACGAGGCCTAAGGTAAAAGGGTAAGTATATACGCTGAGAAAGCCAGCCATATACGTGACTACGCTTTCATCAGCTGTAGGGATTTATACTCGGATGCCTCCCCCCAATAGCAGTCAAGTTTTACCCTCTCTATATCAGAGACTACACTTATATATCGAGACATGGGCTCACATCGGCCCGGTGTAGAAGGGCGTTTTTCAATCGCGAAATCATAGACAATCGAAAAGGCCAGGGATGCACTGCTCTATGGTAGGAGGATTTTTTGTCTTGCCCTTAGACGGACGTCATGAAGAAGCGGCTCCCTCCTTTTGAGGTACCATTTTGGAAGTTTTTTCCATGGTTATAACTGAGTTTTGAAGAGAGAAGATGAAGAAGCAAACGCAAATAGAAGGTAAGAGTGGGAAACACTTAGTAAGAGTTTGAAGGTTTGAAGAAGATGTAAAATTATGAAAAGTCAAGTGATTGAAGTATTTATAGAGGCCTTTTGGGCATGCTTGGAGTGGAAATGTCGAACCAATAACAGTTCGTGGGCTTCTCGAGAATTGTGTTGACATCGACCTCTGCGCAAATTTTTATGTCACACCATTTAATGCTCTGAAAAGACTGATGTCATAATAGGGATATCGAAGAGGCAAGAAGTCAAGACCGTTTCTTATCACTCCATTCTAATAAACGCGAGGACTATCTATCTACGACTAAAATCGGAGAACCCAATTTTATGATCATTACGACACTCAGAAGGTTCAAAGGTTCGAGTTTTTGCATCGAGGGGGGCATATCAAGTGTTCTCGACCCCGAAGAAATGTATATCGAAGACCATCATGGAAAGGTGGGAAATTCCCAAAAGGCACGTGGCTAAAGCTGACCAAGTACATAAAATAGTACAAACCCGTACCGTGACATTAAATGGTTGTACCAGCCATCTCTCTTTGTTATAATTACAAATGTGGTATGTTGGGATTACCCCTCATATATAAGGGGACCCTTGTTACTTTGTAAAATAGATGATATTCAATACAAGAACAAGAACATTCTCCGCTCTCTAACTCAAACATTTTATACCATTGTCTCATTGATTTATTACCTTTCATTTAATGTGTTCATTAATTGCTCTTTATTTGTTACTCATTATTAATCATAAAGAGGCCATCTTTGAGGCCCCTAGTACTGTTATATCATTCTCGATGGCCCTCTATACAAGCTTTTGAGCTCGACCTCAAGGCCCATTCCGACCAAGCTCGAGACCCCGTCTCTCCACTGCTCGATTTGCATAATCTCGTTATCCTTCGCTCTTATTTCGTTTTCTCACTTCTCACCTAGAATCTACTGCCTAAACAACTGGTGTTAAAATAGATCACGTATTTTAGAACCACAAAATCAAATATAATTATAATTTCCATTTTCAAGGTAAACAAGGGAAATAGGATATGATCGAGTCTATTTGCTATGTTATCTATGTGTTAGGAACGTCATATATGCAAGGTGACGGGTGTATATGTGTTTGCCATGGGTAACCATGCAGGTAGAATTATCCTTATTTGTGCCATGTTATTGTGTATTATGCTTACATGCTTTAGATAGATTGTATAATTCTTTAATTTCTCGTATTAATGTTATTTACTATGTTGAGATCATTGAGATATTGGGTGTTGAGATCGTTGAATTATTGATTGGTTGTTGGTGCTACATATTGGAAGATTCTCATATGACTAGTTGTGATCAAATTCTATGGTTCAATGTTGAATTTTCTTCCCACCTTGCTTCGTGTTATTTTATATGTGATGCTTAGTGAGGAAGTGCTAAATGCACTAAGGGTGTTGTCATGCTTGTGAGGAAGAATGAAATGCGCGAAGGATGTTTTCGTGATTGTGCACGAAGGGTATTTCTGTGCCTTATTCATATATTGATATTATTGCACGAAGGGTGTTTCCATGCTTGAGTACACGTGAGGATATGCACAAAACGGGTTTCCATGCTTGTTTTTATATTGTTATGTGAGGATGAGAGTAAAAGCAGGAAGGGTGATGTCGTGCACATTTGTTGATTTCATTGTTCTTTACTTTGATATTTGGAATGTGGACTTGGATTTGTGGCTTCGTTATTTACTTTTGAAAGATTGTTGAGAGTTGTTGTCACTTTACCTTACTTTCCTCGTTCATGCCCCTTTACTTGTGAACTTGTTATCCCTTTTACTTGTTGTTATCCCGACATTATACTTGATACTTTACATGTTATTTCGTTACTTCCTGATATATAAGTGCACATGTTTATGGTAAGTGTCTTGTCTTAGCTTCGTCACTACCTCACGGGGTTAGGATCGATATTTACTGAGTACATTAAATCGATTGTACTCATACTACACTTCTGCACTTCTTGCACCTATCTGGATATTAGTACCAACGACGTCCCAAAAGGTCCTTAGCGGATACCAAATGGGTGATTCGATGTAGAGTTGCATTTCGTTCGTAGGCCTTAGAGTCACCTTCCTATTTTTGTTGTATTGTTTCTAATTTGCAGATAGTATTGTATTTCTTCCTAAATAGTGTATGTAGTAAACTCTAGAAGCCCATAAACTTATGACTAAATGACTTGGGATGGTTTACATTAGATGTTGATTTTAGACTTATCATGTTTATCTCTGAAATACTTTTATGCTATAATATTATCTTGTTGTAAATCATTTATTTAAGTTCTTTCGTATTTTCTAATTGCATGTTGGCTTGACTAGCAAGTGATATTAGGCACTATCATGACCCCGTTCAGTTGGGATTTTATGTTGTGACATGATTCTTGGTTTTTTATGTTGATTCCGGCTTTTTAAGCATTTTGATAGGTTTGGGTGAAGTATTAGGACTTATTGGTACTTGGACAGAGTCAGGGAGGGCTCAGGTGTGCTTCAGATTAGTTTTGGACCATTTGGATAATTGTTGGCAAGTCTGGTGCTGGTGTATCGCACATGGAGAGGTAAGGTGCAAAGTCGCACCTGCGACTAAGGGGTGTGTAAATGCGAAGTGGAGATTGGTTGGGCAGTGGTCGCAATTGCAATGTCTAGTCGCTTCTGCGAGGGCCGCGTCTTCGATGAAGGTCCACAGATGGGTAGATCGCTTTTGCAAAATAATTTTTTGCACCTATAGGTTTCATCGTTGAACGAAGGGGGCATATGTGCAGTATTGATTGCACATGCGGGCTCGCAATTGAAAGTTATTTAATCGTAGATGCAGAATCACTGAAGAGTTTATTAATTTGAAGGGTGAGCTCATTTTCTAGCACTTTGAGAGTTGAAAATCGACTAAAGGTGATTTGTTGAGCTTTTAACACACTTTGGAGGGTAAGTAATCTCTACTTGATTTCGATGTTAGATTTGATTCCGCATTTTTTTTTTGCACTTGGAATATGGATTTGAAGGTGAAAACAATTGGGGTTTTTGTACTAGATTTTGGTGAGTGGTTTTTTGGGATTTGAACCCGAATCTGAAGTCAGATTTGGGTGAGACTTGTATATTTGGGTGTACTCATACTACACTTCAGCATATTTTGTGAATATCCAGGTGTTGGAAGTAGCAGACTTAGAGAGTGAATGCTTACATTGGTCGCGAGGATTCAAGGTAGAGCTACATAACTGTTGAAGTCCCTTGAAGTCTCATCCTTACATTGATACTGTTAATTTCAAATCTGAGTAGTATTGCATTTTGAGACATCCTTATATACTCAATTAGAGCTCATGAATCCGTACTACCTAGTTACGGAGAGTTGTACTGGTATTGCCATTTTGGATTGTGTTAACTCTGTTTTCACTTTCCCTTCAATTCTGTCTTGTTATATCGTACCTTGTTAATTTAATATTGTTAAGTAATTGCTTACCTAGTGGAGATTAGGTGCTATCATCACGACCCCTATGGTTGGATTTGAGTCGTGACAAGTTAGTATTAGAGCTCTAGGTTCATAGGTTCAATGAGCCATGTGCATGTCTAGTAGAGTCTTGCGGATTAGTAGGGAGATATTTGTACCTATCTTTGAGAGGCTACAGGGTTGCTAGGAAATTTCACTTTCTTTCATTCATTATCGTGTGGTTTGTTTTTCCAAAGTCTGAATCATTCCACTTCTATTTTCTCAAAGATTGTGTCGAAAAAATTCTCGAGTACAGCTAAGCAGGCGCTGGCACCCCAGGCTAGGGCCATGAGACTCCGCAGTCGAGGTAGCGGTAAGGGTGGAGTCCGCGCAGACTAGAGCCCCTACTAGAGCAGCGGGGGTGGAGCCACCAGTACCTCCAATTAAGGATCAAGAGTTTGATCATGTTGAGTAGGTAAGATCTGCTCGGGTATTTGAGGGGCCTATTGCTACATTGGGACTTCAGGATACCTTTTCTCACTTCATGAGTATGTTTAGGAGTTTTGTCACGACCTAAAATCGATAAGGTCGTGATGGCGCCGGACATCATTGTCAGGCAAGTCACTCATTTATTAATCGAAATAATTTTACTGTTTTAACATTTATGAAGAAGCATTTCCTTTCACTTTATTATATATCAACCAAGTAAAATCTTGTTAATTTAAAAACAATAGTATGAATACTACACTTTAGTAAATATATCCCAACACATCCCAGAACCTGGTGTCACAAGTACAAGAGCAATTTCTAAGAATTTATACAATCATTACAAAGCCTGTCCGAAATACAAATTGGACAAGGAAATTTAAAATGAAAAATAAATACAGTACGAGGGAGACTCTATCAGCTGCGGATCGCCTCCAGATGATGCAGCTCGCCTAAGTCTCTGAATCCTCCACATTGCGATAAAAGTACCTGTGCAATAAAATGCACATCAAGTGTAGTATGAGTACAAAAATAACGTGTACTCAGTAAGTCGCCCGCCTAACCTTAGAGAGGTAGTGACGAGAGGTCAAATTAGAAACTTACTAAAGGTCAATTTAGAATATTTAAGTATGACACTGAGCATGATTATCATAGGCAATTTAAAAATCAGGATTAAATATTTTCAACTCCTTTCACGTTTAACACTTTATATCATCGTCATATTAATAACAATTAATCAACATGGGTGATTTAATCAAATAACAATTAATCGACGAGAAGGAACAACTTCTTCCAAAATCTTTTTATTAACTTTAGTCTCTGTCATTTCAATTGACAACTTAATATTTCAGGCCAGTAATCAGGCAAAATCATAGCAACTACGCAGTAAATATCATCCGCAAGCAATGCCGAGGTCGAACGGAGCGGACCAAAAATAATACACCGTGCATTGCCGAAGGGTCGAACGGCTCGAACCATAGGTGCATCTATCTGCCCCGCTCGCGAATCGATCATGCGACGCGGTTAAAAATAATAAGGCTAGCCTGCTAACGAATCATACATGTGACTCAGGTGCTCATATGAATACACACAAATACAGGGTCATCCTGCTCGCGAGTCATACATGCGACTCAGGAACCCAAAGTTACACATATCCACATAATAAATCTGTATTTTATCAAGAAAGCGGTTTTTCTCAGGAAATTGGTAAAATTCTTCTTAAAGGAACATGAAATATAGCTTTTAAATCTTCGTTTTGAAACTCATTTGTCAAGTTTAATGATATTCCCTAATACAACCCTACCAGGTACACAAATATCCACAGAGGAATCAATTCTCTTTCTAGATGATTAACAAGGTGAATTCTAGTATTTTTTTAGATATTCGATTTCGATTTAGATTATATTAGCAGTTTAAAAATTATAGGCAGGATTACAAAGTACAACACACAAGGCATGCTAGTGGGTCCTAGACTACCCGGACAAGGCATAATAGTAGCTACGCACGGACTCCCGTCACCTCGTGCGTACATAGCCCCCGGATATAATAGCATGTACTTAATTAATTCACCTAGGGGGACAATTCCCCCTAACAAAGTTAGAAAGGAGACTTACCTCGCTCCGAAGTTCCAATACCGGCTTCCAAGCCCTTCCGATGACTCCAAATGTTGCACAACGCTCTGAAACTATCCAAACAATGACAACCCAATGAAAATATACTCTAATACGTGCAACCATTCCAAATTATATAATTTCTCAACCCCGCTTAGTGAAATGACCAAAATACCCCGGGGCCCACGTGCCCGGAATCCGAAATTTCTCGAAGATATATTCTACCCATCGCCTTACTAACTCAATTATACAATTTACTCAAATATTCATGCTTAATTTGTGGCTACAAATCCAATTTTTCATTTTCTAGGTTTCTTCAATATTTCCCAAATTCCTACCAATTTTCATGCCTAATTCATGCATATAATCTTGTATTTAACTTAGAGGCATGAAGGAGTTACTTACCTTGACATTGCATGATGGAATCCTCTCTTTGAAGCCTCCCAAAATCTCCTAAGCCCATGAAGAAATGAAGACAAATGAACCATAATCCTTGTTTTAAAACATTCTGCCCAGGCCGATTTCCGCACCTGCGTCCCCCTTATCGCACCTGCGCTTCCGCAGGTGCGCGCAAATCTTCCGCACATGCGGCCTCCTTGGCTCCAGCCCAAAATTTCACCTGCAACCCCCTTATCGCACCTGCGCTCCCACAGGTGCGTCCAAATCTTCCGCACATGCGGACTCCTTGGCTCCATCCCAAACTCGCACCTGCGGCCAAATCCTCGCAGGTGCGGATCACACCAGATGACAGAAATTCCAGCCTTCTTCAAACTCTCAACTTGATCTGCTAACCACCCGGAATCCACCCCGAGGCCTCCGGGACCCCGTCCAATTACACCAAATTGTTACAAAACATAACGCAGACTTGCTCGAGGCCTCAAATCACATCAAACAGCATTGAAACCTCGAATCGCACCCAAATCCCAACTTTATGAACTTAGAAATTTCTAACTTCTACACCCGATGCCGAAACCTATCAAATCACGTCCGATTAACCTCAAATTTTGTGCACAAGTCATATTCGACATTACGGACCTGCTCCAACTTCCGGAATTGCATTCCGACCTCGATATCAAGACTTTCACTTCCGGTCGGATTTCTCAAAAACCTTCAAATTTCTATCTTTAGCCAAATGACTTCAAAATGACCTACAGACATCCAAATTAACTTCCGATCGCGCTCCCAACTCCAAAATCACCATACAAAGATATTCCCAGACTTGGAATCCCAAACGGATATCAACAACACTGAAATGCACTTCAATCCCAAATTTATGAAATTCTTCCAAAATGCTAACTTCCACAATATGCATCGAAATGCTCCCGGTTTATCCAAAACCCGATCCGGACATATGCCCAAGTCCGAAATCATCATACAAACCTGCAGGAACCTTCAGATCTTGATTCGGAGGACATTTACTCAAAATTCCAATCTTAGTTGATTTCTCCAACTTAAGGCTTCTGAAATGAGAATTTTCTTTCCAAATCAACTCTAAACTTCCCGAAATTCAATTCCGACCATACATAAAATTCATAACACCTGAAACGAAGCTGCTCGTGGCCTCAAACCGCTGAAAGATGCGCTAGAGCCCAAAACGACCGGTCGGATTGTTACAAGTTTAGCCCAGGCAGGATTGATCCTGGTTGCACCAGCTACATCACAGGATGGGGGAGGAGTTCAGACCCCCACTGCCTATTCACTAGAGCAACCGGCTCATGCTTATAAGATATTGAGTGTTATACCGGTGCAGTTAATAGTTATAATTCAGCCCGAGGTACGGTCAACTATGTCTGCTAAGGGGCAGAAGAGTTTGGAAAGGTTTTAGAAACTCCATCCTCCCCTGTTCAGTGGAAGGGCTTCTGAGTATGCTCAGTGTTTCTTGGGTCAGTGTCATCATATTCTGTGCATTCTATATTTGGTGGAGTCGAGTAGAGTTGACTTTACTACTTTTTAGTTGACGGACCAGCATATAGATGGTGGCAGACTTATGAAGTAAGTAGGCCAGTTGGTGAAACACAACTTAAATGGTCCCACTTCTAAGATCTTTTCTTGGGAGAGTTTATTCCACATACCCGTAGGGACGAGTTGCACAACGAGTTTGAGCATTTTTGCTTGTAGGGCATGACTGTGAGTAAAGTATGATATGAGTTTTACATAGTTATCCCTCCATGAAACTCCTTTGGTTTCTAATGAGAAGGAGAGAGTCCGTAGATTTTTTTAAACTCACCTGCAGCCTTAGATTTGGTATGGCACGGGAGATGGAGATAGAAACTATATTTCATAAGTTGTGGAGATTTCTCGGAGATTAGTGCGTACCTGCGGGCAGGAAAAAGAGGATATGGAGGACAAGAAGCCTTGTGGTTTTGGAGGATTTAGTGGATCCTACAATGGGAGAAAGGTCTGTCATGGTAGAGGTCATTTTAGTTCAGCAGTTAAGTCCGCAATTCAGGTTTCACGTGGTGCTTCAGCTAGCCATGGATTTTAGAGAATTCGTACTGAGCAGCCACCTTTGAGTGCATCTTTTGCACGGGGTTCGTACAAAGGTTATTCAAGTCATCTGGGAAGACTCAGTACCAGCAGCCAGGCTTGTAGAGAGGCAATTTCGAGTCTGGTGATACTAGGAACATCGTGAGATATTGTACCAGACTTTGATAAGTGGACCTCAGCAGGGTACTCAGGCTATGATTCCTACTCCAGATGCTACTCCACCTACAGGGCTAGCTAGAGGTGGAGGATATCTGGGTAGAGGTCGTCCTAGAGAGGGAGGTGAGGCCCGTTGTTATGATTTCCCTGGTAGGATCGAGGTAGGTGTATCTGATTCAGTCATCACAGGTATTGTTTCGGACTATCATAGAGATGCTTAAATTTTATTTGATTTGGGTTCTGATTATTTGTATATTCCATCCTACTTTGCTTCGTATTTGGATATGTCTCATAATTATCTGGATAGTCAAGTTTATGTGTCTACCTGTTAGGGATTTTATTGGGGTGGACCGTGTCTATCGTTCTTGTTTGGTCACTATTGGGGGCTACGAGACTAGGGTTGATCTTTTATCACTTAATATGGTAGATTTTGATGTGATTTGGGCATGGAATGATTATCTTTGTAATATGCTATTTTTAATTGTTACACTAAGACTGTGACTTTGGCTATGCTAGGGTTGCCAAGGTTGGAATGGAGAGGTTCTTTGGGGGCATATACCTAGTAGAGTGGTTTCCTTTGCTCAACGGATGGTGGAGAAAGGTGTTTGGTGTACTAAGACTTTACGAGAGATGTCAGTTTTGATACTCCTACTGTTGATTTAGTACCCGTGGTGAGGGAGTTTCTAGATGTGTTCCCTGCAGATCTACTGAGCATGCCACCTGATAGAGATATTGATTTTGGTATTGACTTGGCATTGGGCACTTAGCCTATATCTATTCCATCGTATCGCATGGCTCCTAGTGATTTGAAAGGATTGAAGGAACAGTTGCAAGAGTTGTTGGATAAGGGGTTCATCAGGCCTAGTGTTTCACCTTGGGGTGCACCGATGTTGTTTGTTAAGAAGAAGGACGAGTCTATGAGAATGTGTATTGACTATCGGCAGTTGAACAAGGTGACCATCAAGAACAAGTATCCAATACCGTGCATTGATGGTTTGTTTGATCAGCTTCAGGGTGCTAGGGTGTTCTCAAAGATTGACTTGTGTTCGGGTACAATCAGTTGAATATCATGGCTTTGGACATCCCTAAGACTGCCTTACAAACTCGTTAAAGACATTATGAGTTTTTGGTGATCTTATTTGGGTTGACTAATGCCCCAGCAGCTTTCATGCACTTGATGAACATTGTGTTCTAGCCTTATTTGGATTCATTCTTCATTATGTTCATTGATGATATATTGGTGTATTCCCGTAGTAGGGAGGAGCATAAGTAGAATTTGAGGATCGTGCTCCAAACTTTGAGGAAGAAGAAGATATATGCTAAGTTCTTCAAGTGCGAATTTTGGTTAGATTCAATGGTATTTTTGGGTAACGTGGTGTCTAGTGAGGAGATTAACGTGGATCCAAAGAAGATTGAGACAATTTGAAGTTTGCCCGAACCTTCTACCACTACAGATATTTGGAGTTTCCTAGGGTTGGATAGGTATTATCACTACTTTCTGGGGGGGTTTCATCCGTTGTAGCCCTAAAGACTAAGTTGATTCAGAAGGGTGCCCCATTCAGATGGTATGACGAGTGTGAGCAGAGCTTTCAAAAGCTCAAAACTTCCTTGACTGCAGCTCCAATTTTGGTTTTGCCTTGGGGATCAGGTTCATATACAGTTTATTGTGATGCTTCATGGGTTGGCATTGGGTGTGTGCTAATGCAGGACGGTAGGGTGATTGCCTACGCTCATGTCAGTTAAAGCCTTATGAGAAGAACTATCTAGTGCATGATTTAGAGTAAGCAGCTATTGTACACACGCTCAATATTTGGAGGTATTACTTATATGGAGTGTCTTGTGAGGTGTGTACATATCATCAGAGTCTCCAACATCTATTTAAATAGAAATATTTGAGTCTGGGGTAGTGGATATAATTGAAGCTATTGAAGTATTATGATATCACCATTCTTTATCATTCGGGAAAGGTCAATGTGGTTGTAGATGCCTTGAGTATGAATGCGAAGAAGAAGCATGGTTCAATGAGGGTGTGTATAGATTATCGGCAGTTGAACAAGGTCACTATCAAGAACAAGTATCCACTGCCAAAGATTGATGGCTTATTTGATCAGCTTCAGGGTGACAAAGCATTTTTGTAGATTGATCTGAGATTTGGCTACTATCAGTTGAAGATTAGGGCATTAGACGTCCCGAAGAAAGCTTTTCAAACTCGGTATGGTCATTATGAGTTTCTAGTGATGTCATTTGGCTTGACAAATGCCCCAACAACATTTATAGATTTGATGAACCGGGTAGTCAAGACCTATTTGGATTCTTTTGTGATTGTTTTCATTGATGATATTTTGGTCTACTCCCGCATTTGAGAGGAGCATGAGCAGATTCTTTGGATTGTACTTCAGACTCTGAGAGATAGTCACTTATATGCCAAGTTTTCAAAGTGTGAGTTTTGGTTGGATTCGGTTTCTTTTTTGGGCCATGTTGTATCTTCCGAGGGCATTAAATTAGATCCTAAAAAGACTGAGATAGTTCATAATTACCCTAGACCTACTCAGCTACATAGATTTGGAGCTTCTTGGGTTTGGCGAGTTATCATCACCGGTTCATGGAGGGATTTTCATCTATCTCAGTCCCATTTACCAAGTTGACCCAGAATGATGTTCTTTTCAGATGGTCTAGTGAGTGTGAGTTGAGCTTTCAAAAGCTGAAGACTACTTTGACTGCAAAGTCAGTGTTGGTGTTGCCTACAAGTTTGGGGTCTTACACTATGTATTGTGATGCACCACTATTGGGCTTTGCACATTATTGATGTAAGACGATAGGTTGATTGCCTACGTATCTCAATAATTGAAAGTTCATGAGAAGAATTACCCGGTGCACGTCTTGTAATTGGCAACCATTGTTCATTCATTGAATATTTGGAGGCATTACCTCTACCGCATGTCGTGTGAGGTATTCAGAGATCATCGGAGTCTACAATACTTGTTTAAGCAAAAGGAAATAAACTTAAAGCAGCGGAGGTGGTTAGAGTTGTTAAAGTACTATGATATCACCATTTTGTACCATTGATCACACTCAACTATGTATTATAGAAAGAATAAATGGGCGCTGCAAATATAATCCAGGGTATTACGCCCAAAGTCGATCCCACAGGGAATTTACGTATCAATCAAGCTGTCAGAATACGCAACTTTTACTTAATCAATTTTCTCAAGACTTTTGAATATCAATTGGTAAT